>PITA01005082.1:0-115260 GCA_004023965.1 Spilogale gracilis | reverse complement strand
TGCGGAGATATAAAAGAGGCTAGAAAATATTTCACCACCAATCATCTTTCAGACAGCAATCACTTGTCACTCACACTGCTTTTCAAACCCCAGGATTCTGTGGAAGGAACAATGGAACGGTTGTTTTGTTTCGTTTTGTCTTCCAGTTTGGAAGACTTAGACAATGATTTGTTTTTCACTTTTGATTAAACTTTGTCACTTTTTGGTTGAATGTTTATATTTTCGGAGACCGTGCCTGTTTCTTTCAGAACTAGAATTGTGTATTACAGAATGAAAGAGTTGAAAGGGACCCTAAAGATGATCTAGCTCAATCTTGTCATTTCACAGTTGAGGAAACACCTTGTTTGGCATTTCTTCACTTTAGTGTAGTCATGAAGGCATCACCAAAATCAACGTTGTCTGCTTTGACATTTCCTTCACAAGCTAGACCAACCCTGGGTTGGGGAATAAACAAACAGGGATGAAAACAAGTTTATGATTCATCAACCCAGCTGTTGGATTGTTCTTCCAACAATAATTCCAAGTAAGTTGCAGTCTTAAATTCCTGAACGATATGCATTTATTTCACTGAATAAAGATGGCTGATAATTTGTTTACTAAACTTTCTTTGGTTCTCTGTTAGATGACTGAGTCAAGAGTTAACACCCCATAGGGCACAATAGCCTGTTATAGCAGTGAATTAGCGCCCTCTAGCACATTTCTGAGTCACTACTGCTAAAAAATCATTCAAATGTAATTGTGAAACTGCCCTGGGTTCTTCACACTATCTCACTTTTAATTCCCACAAAAATTATATGACATCCATTGATACAGCTGTGTAAGGTGAGAAAGCTGATGTGCAATGTTATTAGGTCTACTTCAGGAGTGAGAAGAGCTGTGGATGAGGAATGATTGACTTTACTGGGTGACGCTGTGATGACCACAAAGAGGTCTTGGCCCTCAGGAGTTCCCTGATTAGCAGGAGAGATAGAATTCCAGAAAGGGTTGTTGCAATAGGCACCTTAAGAACTATTGCAGGGGTGCCTGGGTGGCTCAGTTGGTTAAGCGACTGCCTTCAGCTCAGGTCATGATCCTGGAGATCCGGGATCGAGCCCCACATCGGACTTCCTGTTCGGCGGGAAGCCTGCTTCTCCCTCTCTCAGTCCCTCTGCTTGTGTTCCCTCTCTAGCTGTGTTTCTCTCTGTCAAATAAATAAATAGAATCTTAAAAAAAAAAAAAGAACTATTGCAGAGTTATTATCTTTTTTAACAGTGTGGGAGCAAGGAAACAGAACCACTAACTCTGCTTGGGGGTTGTGAGGATAGCTTCAATGAAGAGATGACACCGGACGAGGACTTAAAGGAGGAGAGTAGTTGGACCAGTGAAGAACAGAGAAACGTCGTTCAAAGCAGCAACAGGAGCAGGTGAAATGTTCTACACAACTGAAAAACATTCTGCTACATAAGTATGGGTAATGTCGGGGGTCAGGGCTGTTGGAAGCTGGGGTGCATGCGATGGAGTAGAGAGAGGTATCGGGAGCAGGACTAGGAAAAGCTCCTATGACCCCGCAGGGAATAGGGAACTTGTCTTCTTGACAATGGGGGTATTGGGAGCTTTCAACTGGAAATTAATGTAATGGATTTCTTATTATTCTGACTTATAAGTTGAGAAATAGGACCCAAGGTCAGAAAACTACCAAAACAAACATACTGCATAAAGCATAGTTATAAAACAAACAGTTCTGTACCCCACACCCCTGGTATAGAAATATAACTCTGTGAACCCCTGCCCCCTCTTTCTACCCCAGTTGGATCCCATTCGAGCCCCAAGGACAATAACCACTGTCTTTGTGACTCGTCATTACTGCTTTTCTTTTCTTTACTGCTTCATTACTTGTATATACTTCCTCAGAAAATAACATTTCCTTTTAACTGCTTGTAAAGTTTTTATAAATGGAATCACACTTAAAATTTTCCCTGTGTTTGATTTTTACTGCTCGGCATAATGTTTGTAACTTTTGTCCTTGTTGGTCGTTGCTCTCATAGCCGTTTATTTATGTAACTGCTGAACAGCATTCTCTGTCTGAATACTTTGCAGTTTCTCTTGTATGATGCTGTTGGATATTTGATCTCTGATTATTTTTAAACCAGTTCTTGCCCAACACAACACTATTGCTATGAGCTTTTGTATTTTGTATCCTACTCACAGGTGCAGAACAGTTTCTCCTGCCAACTTCGATTTCTTCCAGAAAGTTAACTCTGATAGGACTGTGTGACATCCACCAGAGGGGAGTGAGGTGATAACAGTCTGGTCCACTTTCAGTGAGGGTGTAGAAGAGATCCGATTGGAGCGATGGCCCTGAAGCAGCGTGGAGTTGCATAGGAAAGGAGAGACCCCATGGGTGACCCTGAGTTTTTTTCCTTAAAAGACTGATAATTTTAAGTGATAGAAAAATTCTGGAGGAGCAGTAAGCTTTAGGGGATAAAATGAGTTCTATTTTGGGTTTGAGGTGACTGCTGGACATATAAGCAGAAATGTCTGCTAGGGAATCAAAAAGGCCTATTGAGAGCTTGGGAGGGGAGGGGATAGCGGTGAAGATGTGGAAATGGTAACACACAGTTGGCTGTCAAAGACATGTGAAAAGAGATAAACAGTTGTTGATGGCACTTTCGGACAGTCACTAGTCTAAAAATGTTACATGTATCTCAAGAAACACAAGTGTTGGCGAGTATGTGGAGAAAAAGAAATGTTCATGCCCTGTTGGTGGGAATGAAACTGGTGCAGCCATTGTGGGAAACAGTATGGAGGTTCCTCAAAAAGTTAAAAATAGAACTCCCCTATGACCCAGCAATTGCACTACTGGGTATTTACCCAAAGGATAAAAAAGTGCTGATTTGAAGGGACACATGCACCCCAATGTTTATGGCAGTACTATCACCAAAGTATTTACCCAAAGAGCATGCAAACATTAATTTGAAAAGATACATGCACCCCTATGTTTATTGCAGCATTCTTTACAAGAGCCAAACTATAGAAGCAGCCCAAGTGTCCACTGACAGATGAATGGATGAAGAAAAGCTGGTATATACACACGATGGAATATTATTCAGCCATAAAAAGAATAAAACCTTGTCATTTGCAATGGCATGGATGGAGTTAGACAGCATAATGTTACACAAAATAAGTCAGAGAAAGAAGAATATCATACGATCTCACTCATAAGTGAAATTTAAGAAACAAAACAAATGAACAAAGGAAAAAAGAGAAAGAGAGAGAGAGAGAAACCAAGAAACAAACTCTTAACTGTAGAGAACAAACTGAGGCTTACCAGAGGGCAAGTGGATGGTGGGATGGAGGAAATAGTGAATGGGGATTAAGAGTGCATTGATGAGCACTGAGAAAAATATAGAATCATTGAATCACTATACTGTAATGCTGAAACTAATACAACACTGTATGTTAGCTCGACTGGAATACAAAATAACTTAATAAAATTTTAAAAATGTTAAATGTATCAACTCATTTAATCTTCACAACAATCCAAGGAGTCACAGAATACTATGATTTTCATTTTACAGATGAAAGAACCGAGGCACCTGGAGAGGTTGAAATCTTGCACAAGTTCACACATCTAGTTAGTGGTGGCTCTCCAAGAGGAGATTATTCAGGTAGAGCATGTGGAAAGAATGGAATTTTAGTGAGTGCAAATATCAATGTTTGTGAGGAGGAGCCTCACAAGAACACTTAGCTGAACAGTCACCAAGTTAGGAGGAGAGCCAGAAGAATGTCATTAATAGCCGAACTTAAGTTAACTGGATAAGGTATGTCAGGTGCCTGGCTGGACGGGGTCAGGTGGAGAGCCAGAGTGGAGTCATGGTAGCCAAGTTGGAGATTAGAGGTCAACAAAACCTATTCCTGCTTGGCTCATTGCTTCCAAGAAAGGAAATGAAACCTTTTAAAGGAATCTAATAATACAATATAGAAAAATAGTCATTTACCTTTGGTTGCTGTCTACAGCTAAAATAAAAAGAAAATGCCTCCCTTGAGAAATCGGGTTAAGTATGGTAGGGGAAGATGGTGGAGGAATGGGGCTGGTGGTGGGGAAGGTGAGCGCTCTCTACCACACAGCTCTGCTGAGTAAACAAGCTGAGCTGGGCAGGAAGGAGGAAGTTATGGGAGAGTTCCTACTCTGCCTGCACCTGCAGCTCCGCCACCCCGCACTGTGGCTTGGTCACTCTGACGCAAGTGAGTGGGAGTGGGTGTCCAGATGGCCCTTCAGCTGTACCTGGAACCTGTCCATTGGCCCTACCTTCCCCATGGTGTTGCCCTATTCCTCCCTGGGTAGATTTACCTTCTGTTTATCACAAGATTGGCAACCTAAGATGCTCAGGCAGGCAGGACCTCTGTAGAAGGGGTCAAGTTCTGAGCTGAACAAAGACACGATGCTGACTCTGCAGCAGGAGAAGAGAAAATCCAAGTCTGATTCTCATCCGTTCATTCATGCATTCATTCACTGATTCACTCATTACATCCACAGATATTTATTGAACACCTATAATGTGCTGGGCACTAGACTAAGACCTATGTAACCCAAATGGGATTAAATCAAACATGATTCTTGCCTTCATGAAACAAATAATCGAGTTGGGGAGATGAAAAAATAGTAAGTGGCAAATAAAAGATTATGAAACTATCATGTGTTATAAGAAGAAAAAGAGGAGGCTACAAAAGACTAAAGGGCAGATGGGGGAGTTTAGAAGAACTCGTCCTACAACACATAGAGATTTCACATGCTCATGCTTGTCCATTTCTCTTTGCCTTTAATGTATCAGAGAGGACCGTACTGCCCCTTTCTCTTGCAGTTTGGTGGAGGCTTGTGACTAGTCCAGACCCAATACTGGTATTTGATGCAGGACACTTTGGTGATAAAAACCATCTCATCTTCCCCACTGTCTGCTCCATTTCTCCACTATCTCCCCATCCCCACACATAAGGGAATGAATTAAGGGAGGGATTTTTCTTTTTCCTTTCGCTATAGACAACAGCCAAGAGGAAATAACTTTTTCTGTTTTATTATTAGGTTTCTTAAGGCAGTTTCACTTCCTTTCCTGAAATATGTGGCATTTGTTTAGCATTCTCGTGGTGAGCAGCGTGGAAACTGATAACGGAGGACTAGAGAGACCACAGTTCTTATTTAGCTGCTAATAAAACTAACTCTTGCATTAATTTGCAAAGATTATGCAGCTAAAGAAAATGTGGCCCTGGGGGAAAAATTAGAAAACAGTATTTCTAGTGTGTGTTGGCCGCTACTGGCTATGTTTTGCAAGACTTTATAAGCTCAAAAAGGAATTGGTTGATTGGTAAGTGGAAATAAAAAAGAATAGAGATTATTTCAGAAAAGTGAGGACTTGCAAAATTGGAAAGCCTGACGGGTTTTAGACTCCAAACTCTTGAGAGAGAATTTGGGGAAGCCTTGAAAGACAGTATCCTTTAAAGTAAACTAGTGGGAAGGCCAAATTAAAAGTATGGCTTCCACACCTATTGGTAATACCTCTCAGTAAGTTTAGAAACTTTGGGGCAAAGATAAAGTTAAGGTATTCAGTTGGTAAAGAGCCTCAGGAAGATCAAGGTAAAGGAGTAGCTTTGCCACAGAAAATTATAGCCTCATGTTTACTCAGGGTGCCTGTACTGGCAGGAGAGAAAGACAGACACATACAAATTAGAGGGGGAGAGAGAGAATGGAGCAAGAAAGCAAGAGTATAGTAGATGTGAGAACCATGTTTTAAAAAGAACTGTAACAGTATTGGAAAATATAGTTTATTGAAATAAGACACAAGAAGCTTACTAAATAATTTTGGGAGAGATTTACTGTCAAAAGAATCATAAACCTCCTGGACTTGTGGCTTCCCTACATTGTACAAGTAGCTCATGAACTAAGGTCATATACCCATCGAGTATGCAGCCAAGGGTGATAACAGGAGAAGACCCGCCAGAGGGTGGAGTCAAGAGATTCAACAAGCATTTTTCAACCACCTTGCCTAGGGGGGAGACCTTTCTGGTGTTTGCCCAGAAATAACTTCAGAGACATCACAGGTCAGTCAGTGCCTGCTGCTGACTTCCAATTTTCTCTTTCAGACTGTGTGTTCCCTATGGTTGTCCTGGCCCTGATCCTCCACTGTACATTGCCTGTGGGGGACAGATTAATCTATTACTGTTAGTTCATGGTTCTGTGGCTTGAGATAAGCCACATGAAGACCTGATGTAGACACTGCCACACACTACCCAGACTCTGGACTGTGAGCTCCATGTTCATACTTCTGGTTTGTTTCTTTTGGAAAGAATCCTATTGACATCTGGAGTGGGAAGAAGAGTGAAACAAAAGCATGGCCTATAGTAGAACTCATGATCATTCATTTCCTTCTGGCAAATGGGAAGATTACATGTCCTTGTCCCCTTGCAGTAAGGTGGACCACCAGACTGTGCTGAATCATTTAATAGCTACTGGGAGGACACCTTCCCCCCAGGAGCTAGGGATCTCACTGGGGTCTCTTTTATAAGAGCACTCATCCCACTTATGTAGACTCCACTCTCAAGACATAAGTACCTCAGATTGACCCTATTTACTAATACCATCCCTTTGGGAGGCTAGAGCTTCAACATATGAATTTGTGGGGGATATAGTGTGACCACATCACTGTCTGTAGTGAGCAGGAAGAAGGAACAGAAAATGCCCTGGAGACAGGGTGTTATGGAATTATCCAAACCTTGCCAAGATGCAAATGTTGCCTAGGAGAAGAATGTAGACACAGAGATCTTGACCTATATGTTCATCATTGAAAAACAATCCCTAAATAAGGGAGAGATACTTTTTAAAAAAAGATTTTATGTATTTATTTGAGAGAGAGAGAGTGAGTGAGAGAGAGAGAGAGCATGAGAGGGGAGAAGGTCAGAGGGAGAAGCAGACTTCCTGCAGAGGTAGGAGCCCATGTGGGACTCGATCCTGGGACTCCAGGATCATGACCTGAGCTGTAGGCAGTGGCTTAACCAACTGAGCCACCAAGGCACCCCAGGAGAGTTACTTCTTAAAGGAGCAGAGTATTGAGGCCCCAGAGCTGGAGCAAGGAGAGTATGGGATTCCTAAAAAGGCCAAGACTCCAACTGGAAGACAGCTGTGTCCCTCTGGCTTGATTTTCTGGTTGCCCTGAAGATTATGTGTCAGTATATATAAATGAGAAGCCATTTAAATTCAGTAATGAACTTCCAAAGCACTTTCTAATATCTGCCCCAACTCCCTCCTCCTATGGGAAGAAAATTAGAGCACTTTAAAGGTATTTCCTTTCTTTTCTTACTGTTCTTGCAACTTGATAATAGTCCCCCAGGAAAGGGATCCTGGGATAAATTGGAATTCTGTCTACTAGGAGTCACTTCCCCTACCCTAACACTCTGTTGCTCAGTCAGGAAGAGTTCCCAGCCTACATTAAACAATATCTAAACATTTTTATTTTTATTTAAGATTTTATTTATTTGTCAGAGAGAGAAAGAGAGCACAAGCGGGGGGAGTGGCAGGTAGAGGGAGAAGCAGGCTTCCTGCTGAACGAGGAGCCTGATGTGGGACTCAGTCTCAGAACCCTGGGATCACGACCTGAACGAAAGGCAGACACTTAACTGACTGAGCCACCCGGGTGTCCCATGATACAATTAAACCAATGTGTTTTTGGATTTCCCCCATATATACATGGTTTTTAATGAAGCTAGACCAAAACAGGAAACTCCTGGAAACTCAAGAAAAACTTGTCTGGATCAATGTTTAAAAGAAGTGACGGTGGCTTCTAAACTGCTGAAAATTGAACTTCCTGCTGTCCTTCAAAAGCTCTACAATATAACCACTCAACCACCTCCATTCTTTTCCACCTGCCTTACCTCTCTGCCTTGTTTCTATGCCAATAATGGGTACATAGAAGACATTACAGAGTACAAGTGAAGCCTTCACTGAAAGAGGCAGTGAGTGGATCCTTCCATCTTGTTTCCATTTGGATAAATGCCACTCAATCCCACCTCTCCATTTGATCTTTTCTTCTTCTACTACTGGTTTTGTTTTGTTTTGTTTTGTTTGCCATCTTCCAGTTCTCAAACACTCAGTTTCTTTATCTTCTAAATTCTTCAAACACAATCAGTTTCTCACTAGGATTTATTACTTTTGGCAAGAAGAGGGGAATTGTTGGGTTCAGGGAGCAACCCTTACTATGAGCTCTGTGTGCCAAGAAGGACAAGAAAGAGCCTGGGAAATTGCCTCTTCCCAGACTTCTTCTTCACAGATTCCTCATTAAGTCAAAACATTTCATGTATTTTTTAATTGTAGAAGGAACATATGCACATTAAAAAAAAAAGAACAAACACAAAGAAAGATGTGCAACAAGTTTCTCTCTATATATTCATTCACAACCCTCTCCCTTCTCAGAGGTAAAGATTTGACAATATTTTTTAATCTTACAGAGTATAATACAAATCAGCAAGGGACATACATACATTTTCTTTTTCTTTTCTTTTCTTACACGAACATATGGCATGCAGACTACCTTTTCTAATTGACGTGGCAACTCTGTCTTTTCACCCATATCAGCACATAAGGATCTACCTCAATCATATGCACCTACTTTGTATTCCGTTGATGTGAATGTTTTAAATATGCAGTATATTTCATGTGATATATTCTTTTTTATCTTATTTCATTTATTTATTTTTAACTAATCCCTACACCCACTGTGGACCTTGAACTCACAACCTTGAGATTAAGAGTTGCATGATCTACCAACTGAAGCAGCCAGGCACCCCTCCTGTGATATAGTCTTTTAGGGAAGATCTTCCACAACATTTTACATTCTCCATTGAGTGAATGTGAATTTTTTTATATTTTCCAGTAATGTCATTTATAATTTGAAGGAATCCAAATTTCCTTCTATTGGATTACTTTTTTCTTTATTCTTATCCTTTAATCTTATTCATTACTTATTATTTTTATCTTTGGGAATCCAAATCTTTGATCATAGTTCACAAACTAGTAAACCAAATTTGACAGGAGAGGAACTCTCCTTTTCATCTTTGTGATGAAACAAAGTATAAGTAAGTGGTCATTGACAATGAAGATGTAGCATACATTAAAATCACCTGTGAAATAATTTGAGTCAATGGAAAAACATGATGTAATTCACCAAAATTCCTAATAGACTTTGATTTTTGGTTTTATACCTTTATTGACGATCAGCAATTAGTTCTCATCCACATTAACTGTAGATTTTTGAAAGTGGTGACAGGTATGTATGTAACCAATGTACAGAGCATGTTTGGTGAATCTTCATCCTCATTATGCTTTCTGGACAACAGCACATGTGTATACAGTATGGAACACTCCTGATTCCTTTGGCCCAGACTACTTTGTTGAGCCTGGTGTCAATGTACACATCTGGAGTTCCCATCTTCATGGCAAATTTCTGGATCTTTTTGAGTGCCCAAAGAGGCATACTTCTTGAAGCCCACTCATAGATGCACTTGTTACTGTGGGTGGTGTATTCTCCGACCACTACCTCACTAATGGCAGAACAACCCTTCTTCTCACTACTTTTCTTTGTGAAAACCATTCTTCTGGGTCCTGATTGGAAAGGAAGCTAGACATGGGTTTTAAGAGGCATGGAAGGATGGGCATCTGGGTGGCTCAGTTGGTTGAGCATTGACTCTTGATTTCGACTTGGGTCATGATCTCAGGGTCATGGGATTGAGCCCCATGTTAGGCTCCATGCTCAGCCCGGAGTCTCTGTCTCTCCCTCTGCCCACCACACCCCCTGTTTCCACTCTCACTTAAAAGAGAAAGAAAGAAAGAAAGAAAGAAAGAAAGAAAGAAAGAAAGAGAGGAAAGGAGAGAGGAAGGAAGGAAGAAAAGAAAGGAAAAGAATGGAAGGAAAACTAGAACCTTTATAGACTTAGAGTGTCAGATGATGACGATAATGATGACAGCAAAGACAAGCCACATGTAGGTTCTCAGGGTTAAAATAATCATCTTTTGTAAAAAGAATTTTTTAAGTATGTGAATCAGTGAATATTTGAAATTTTATGAGAGGTTTAGAAAATTCATGCTAAGAAAAGGGAAAAATAATCTGTAAAAAGGTTACTTGAAATGTCATGGGATTGCCATTTAACAAATGACATTCTTGTGTCAGGGAAAAAGTCTGATCTTTCCTCCCTTTTGCTTTATACTTCCATCGGAAGAATTTTTATAAGCATTCAAAAATCTTAAGACAATAACAGGTTCAGATTTTCAAATACATAACACAAACAATGTATCCATAAATAATAATGCACAAAAAGGTATTCTCTAAGATTAAGAGTGTTGGATCTAAATTTACTTGTTATTTTTGGCATCTAAAGTTGTGCCTTGCACATCGTGGATACTTAAAATACAGATGAATTTTGATTTGATTTTATTCTCATGGGTGGGTCTTGGAACCAGGATCGACACTTTGCTAGAATCTAGAAGTCATATTCCAAGCAGGGTCATACCATTAGTCTGAGTCTTCAGGAAGACTGCAGAGAATAACATTTGAGAACTAGCTCACTTGACGATGACTACAAGGAACTTTCAGATTCACAGTGTGAAATTCTTTCAAGATTTTCTTTTCCACAATTTTTTTGAGGTTTCTGAAACTCATTTCTGACAGTGATAATGACAGTGCTGAAAAACAAAGTACTACAGTTAAAACAAAATAAAACAAAACAAAACCCATGACTATCGGCTTTTCAATGTGCTTTCCATGAGAATCTTGCGCTCATTTTTCAAAAGCTAAAGTAAAATGGTGTTAAATTATAGATTTTCAAAAGTGTAAAGGTCTTTCAAATATTATTTAGTCTACATTCAAGAAAAAATTCTTGAATCCCTCCACACCATTAGTATTTTACTCTGTTTCCACTAAGTACTGAACTCAGCAGTGTCTTCTCCAAACAGAGCTGGGTCTAACGGGCTGAGCAATTGTCCATAGACTCAGAACTAGAACCACCCACTGCTTCAGTGATGGCAGGAGTAGATGTTGGGTACTAGACTCACCTGCTGATACTAGGAGAAAAATGCAGAGTGGCAGGCAGAGCCCAGACTCTCACAATTACGGTAACCTGTAGCAAGTATGGAGTGATCACCGGTATCTGGGAGATCCATGATTGGGGGAGCAGAGTGGGGGCAACGCCAGGAGGTAGTGTTTGGAGACACAAACTGATAGGATAAAAGGTCAGGAAGCAGCCCAGTCTGTAACGAGTTTCATGGGCAGGATTGCAAGCCATATACTCTGGTCTATAGAGCCCCTAAACCTGACCTTCCATCTGCAGTTCTGCCCTCATGATGTGCCAACTTCCTTCTCACCTTTAATGTTCCATCACTCTGGCTTGATTTCTAACCAGACTGCTAAGTTCCCTTGCACCCCAGGGCCCTGATCATTCACATTTGTCCTTAAATGTCCTTTCCTTACAAAGGCTTTCTCAGGACACTCTCTACCACATGATTCCATTTTAATTATTTTCATAACCTTGAGGAATTTCCTCCTCATTATCTATCCTCACTAATATAAGCTCAATGAAAGGAAGGTATCTGGTACTTCATTGTACCCCATAATACCAGGCACTTCTATAGGTTCCCATCATATTCTGGGAGCTTATTAAATAAACATTTAAATGAATGACTGAATAGACAAATGATCTAATTAATAAACTTAACAAATGAATTACTCTAGCTGGGATAGGAGACTGACAAGATGGAAGTTTCTGTAACTAAAAATATTTGAAACCAAATCCTTGAAGAAATAACAGGATCTAGGGAGAAGAGGAAAGCTGTCACCAGATGCAAAAGTCTTAATAAATGAAAGGAATGAACACAGCCGCAGGACTGAGGTGAGGGAGGAGGTTGTGCTGAATAGCTTGAACCTCAGTGGAAAAATAAACTATTAGAAGATAACGGAAAAGTCTGGATTTGGACATTGTAGTGGGACAAGGCCAGCCAACCCTCCCACTTGTTTTGAGAAATGTGTTACTCAAGAAAACAGAAGGGCACATTTTAGTTAGGTTACAGTTAAGGGAGATTTGGATAAAGCCATCTACATAAAGGTTGTGGTACAGTGGGATTTGTTCACGAAGGCATATAGAAAGTGTGGAGCAGGGAGGCAACATCTTTAGGAGATGTGTGGTGGGGTTAAAGAATAGTCTAGCAGTAAGATGGGCAGGGCCAGCTGAGGGACAAGGGAAGAAAACAATTTTTTTTTGAGATGTAAGAAAAAAGCAGAAATGACGTGCCTCAAATAGGGAACTTTGCTCATGTTTACAGGAAGCCTGGCAGTACCCAGTTTAATCTCAGCGAAGAGGCCCTAACTGTCCTGCGTGACAATCTGGACTCGCACAGAAAGAATCGCTTTTCATCAAAATGTTACAGAATGGTGGTTTGGGGCCGGGCACCGGTGGTGGGAGATAGCTATGTCCTCCAGGTACCGACAGTGTTAGGACATACCTGGGGGAACAGAAGAGCAGCAGTCCCTCCAGTGGGTTCAGTCTAATGCCTGTGGGACATCAGAGGGGATAAGTCAGTGTGAATGAGGCTGTTGGTTCTGTCCAGAAGAGAGACAGGAAGAGGCAGGAAGATCATGGAGGTACTAGAACTTGAGCTGGGATTGGTTGTGATTTAGCTTATGAAAGAGAAACCAGAAATTTGTACTTATGTAATGTTTCCTGTAACTGACTAGTTTTTTTGTAATTGTTTGGGTCTGAGAGTTGGCTTAGGAAGGAAGGCGGCTGCAATAGGGGAAAATCTGGTGTTTTGCATTTATACAAGTAAAAATTAGTACTCTTGTCCTCTGGTAGCTGTATTGAATCTGGAAGGAAAGTCCCTTGGTTTCTTGTCAGTTGGGTGGAAACAAAGGTAAACATGGAATGCGGTTTATCGTCTGTCAAAACAGGGATCCTGAGAGGTCAGAGGGTGTATCAGCCAGACTTAATCAACTTGAAATAAGAAAGCGAAAGCTCACAGAGACCCGAAAAGCCCTTTTCCCCTGTCCAGGCGGAAGCTGCTGCCCAGCAGAGTGGAAAGGCCTAGACCTCAGCCCACCCAGACCGTTGGAGGAGCAGGGCCTTGAAGAGGCAGAAGTTTCCCGGCCTGTCCACGGCGCCCCCGGGGGGTAGGAGACCCATGGATAAGCTTCGGACGGTGCTAGACCTGCACCTCAAGCATCACAGCACGCTCGGCTACGGGCTGGTGACCCTCCTGACAGCGGGCGGGGAGCGCCTGTTCTCCACCACGGTGTTCCAGTGTCCCTGCAGCGCCACCTGGAACCTGCCCTACGGCCTGGTCTTCCTGCTCGTGCCCGCGCTTGCCCTCTACCTGCTGGGCTACGTGCTCAACGCGCGCACCTGGCGCCTGCTGACCGGCTGCTGCGCGCGCGGCTCCCGCTCCGGGAAGTGCTGCGGGGGGCTGCGCGGCGCCCTGGTGTGCATGCACCTCAGCGCCACCGCCGCGCTCGCGCCGCTCACCTGGGTGTCCGTGGCCCTGCTCGGGGGCGCCTTCTACGAGTGCGCCGCCTCCGGGAGCGCCCCCCTGGCGCGGCGCCTGTGTCGGGGCCGCGATCCCACCTGCGAGGCTCAGCTGCCTCTGGCGCCCTGCCACCCCGCCCGGGCGTCCGATGCGCAGGACCTGCTGAAGGAGCTCAAGGCCCAGTCGCAGGTCGGGTGCCGGCCGCTGGCCGCCGGCCGCGGTCGGGAGGATGGGAGAGGGGCCGGGTGAGGTGCGAGCGGGGTGCCCTGGCTCCAGACCCGGACCCTGGAGGGCAAAGGAGAAAGGCGACTATTTCCGTAATACGAATGAAAAGGAGGGAAGGCTCACGTACAGTTTCAGGCACCTGCTCTGGCCTTGACCTCCAGTCCTACATTATCCTCTTGATACACCATGTCCAGGTCAAGTTGTTTGTCCAGCCAGAAGAAGGCAGGATTGTTACAATAAAATGGGTTGCCCTAGCTCTAAAGCCATCACCCTACGCTACTTCTGGGCATAAAAAGCGCAGAGGTTCTTGAAAAGAAATGCTTGTTTTTTTGGATTTGCCGAAATTCCGCGTTTTGAATTCTAGTGGAGTGATATATAGCCCCTCTCTGGGCCTTGGACATGACCTGGAAAATAACTTGTCAAGCAGTTCTACCCAGGGGTTTGGGTAGAACTTTCTCTTAAAAGACTGAGACCTAAAATTATTGCTTGATCATCATAATCGCAGTGAGTAGTTCAAACTCTGTGTAAGAATTTTTAAATTTGGGGGGCCTGGGTAACTCAGTCGGTTAAGCGTCTGCTTTAGGCTCAAGTCATGACCCCAGGGTCCCGGGATGGAGCGCTGGGTGAGGCTCGTTGCTCTGCGGGGAGTCTGCTTCTCCCTCTCCCTCTGCCCCTCCCCCCTGCTCCTGCGCCTGCTTTCTCTCTCTCTGGCGGCGCGCATGCCTTCTCTTAAATAAGTAAATGTTAGTTAAAAGAGGATTTTAGGGGCGCCTGGGTGACTCAGTTGGTTGGGCGACTTCCTTTGGCTCAGGTCATGATCCTGGAGACCCGGGATCGAGTCCCGGGGTCCCACATCGGGCTCCCTGCTCGGCAGGAAGCCTGCTTCTCCCTCTCTTACTCCCCCTGCTTCTGTTCCCTCTCTGGCTGTGTTTCTCTCTGTCAAATAAATAAAATCTTTAAAAAAAATAAAATAAAATAAAAAAGGATTTTAAACTTTTCTCTTTTCTTTTCTTTCTCTCTCTCTCTCTCTCTTCCTTCCTCTTTCTCTCTCTCGCTCTCTCTTTCTTTCTTTTAAATAAAAAAAATGTGACTAAATTGCTGTTTTGTTGTGTTTTCCTAAGGTTCTGGGCTGGATCCTGATAGCAGTTGTCATCACCGTCCTCCTGATTTTTACATCTGTCTCCCGATGCCTATCTCCTGTTAGTTTTCTACAGTTGAAATTCTGGAAAATCTATTTGGAACAGGAGCAGCAGATCCTTAAAAGTCAGGCCACAGAGCATGCAACAGAATTGGCAAAAGCGAATGTTAAATGCTTCCTTGAGGGCTCACATCCGAAGGAATACAACACACCCAGCAGTAAAGAGTGGCAGCAAATTTCATCACTATACACTTTCAATCCAAAGGAGCAGTACTACAGCATGTTGCACAAATTTGTGAACAGAAAAGAGGAGAGTCTTAGTATCAAATCAAAAGAAGGAGACACAGTGATTCCTATTCTCGGCTTTGTAGATACACCTGGTATGAACACTGCTGCTGAGTTATGACCTTATTAATGAATACAGGGGAAGTTCTTTTGAGTTTTTGCATAATTAAAAAAAAAACTTGGTATTTTTTGTGACTGCTCCTTTTTCAATTTTTCAAGTTGTGGAAACAATTTTAAAGCAAACAAAAAAATAGAACTTTACTTATTAATTATAAAAAAGGAAGCAAAGTCTAGTGGCTCGTTCAAAATGACAAACTGGAACTAGGTCAGAAGTTTTATGTCTCTAGGGTCCTTTTCACTGAATAATAATGCTGTCAAATAAAAGACTTCAGTAGCAAAAACTGAAAGAACAGATGAACTTCTGACCTTTAGGTACTCTGATGTTAATTTCAAATTCATTGTCTTGCAGATAACACCTTGTTTGGAACATTAAAATACTGGCATTTTATGGCACTAATGCAGTTACTAAACAAAAATCCAAAAAATTATCACAAAAAGGAAAGTAAAATTTAAAAAATGTAAAATATGAGAAACTGGGATAATTGCAAACAAAACTGTTGGTTTTCACTTGCAGGATCCAAGGGAATATTTTAAAGCATTTTACTGTGGGAAATTTCAAATATGCACAAAAGTAGAGAGCCCAGTGTTATGAATCCCTGTACAGTCATTACGCAGCTTCGACAGAGTACGGGAGTCCGATAAAACCCATACCATGTGAATAAATGTAGAAATACAAATACAGATTATGACCTGATTTAGAGTGTGGGAGGGGACTAAAGAAGTCTGTGAGAAACTAGAAACCTGAAAAATAACAGAGCATTTCCGTTTGCAGAACAGCATGACAAGGTCTGAGTTGAGAAAGACCTTAGCACAGTTGGAAGCCTTTAAGGTGACTGGAAGAGGCAAAGCAGGGGACAGTCATGTAGCTCCTTGAAGTCATGCAAAGGAATTTGGTTTTTATGTCATGAGCATTTTAGGAAGATTGTTCTGATATTCTTATGGGAAAAGGCATGACAGGGAAGAGGAAGAGCCAACATGGAAATGGAGAGACTGATCAGGCCACCACTGCAGTGAAAAGAGGTGAGAATGAACTTGAACTGGGTTGATGGTGATGAAAACAGATGTTTTCGTATCTCTGTCCATATTCAAGGTAAATTTGGAACGTAGACATACAGGCTTTGTTGATGGAAAAGATGCAAAGATTTATTGAGAGCAATGGCGTCTGTTGACAAAATTCTGTTGCTTGAAAATACCAGGGGACATTAGATTATCATTTGTGCATCCCTCCCAAATTTATGGCTGTTTTGTGTATTATTTAAAAGTAAGGCATGAAAACTGTAAAGGAATTGAGCACTGGTCTTACTTAGCCCTTTTTCCTCTCAACAGATCTTTGCATTGGCCTCTATTAGCCCTTTGTTGCACAGGATCATTTAAAAGAACTAGTCAGCAGAACTGAATATCCTGTTGCTGAGCCATATATTACAAGAAAGTTGATGGCAGAAACTGCACGATTAGTTTCTTTCTATTCCCTAATGAATAATTTTGAAAATCGCAACATGCTTACTTTTATTTTGCTTCCTTTATTTCATTTTCCCATTTCTTTTGTATATTCCTCTCTTTTAGTGTCCCTTCTCTCACCCGCCCCTAGTCTGCCATTTCTCCTTTTTCATCTTCAAGAGTATAGTCTCCACTTTCTCTTGCACAGTCTTTATTATCGTTAAGGTATGTATGCTTCGGAGAAAAAATGATAATGATAGAGAGCTGTGTGAAGTAAAAAGCACGTCACTCCTTTGCAACATATTTTTACCAGGGGAAGCCATGTACTCTGAGTCTACACAAATATTATCGTACTCTAGATGTGGTTCTGCACATTCTTCACATAAAGTATTGTTGTTCCATGTCCATATGTAAGAGTTTCCCTCATAAAAGCTTACTGCATGGTGTTCTACTGATTAATAGGATATGATCCCTTTTTTGTTACAAAATACACATACAGGGGGCGCCTGGGTGGCTCAGTGGGTTAGAGCCTCTGCCTTCAGCTCAGGTCATGATCTCAGTCAGGGTCCTGGGATCGAGGCGAGTAGGGAGCCTGCTTCCTCCTGTCTCTCTGCCTGCCTGTCTGCCTACTTGTGATCTCTCTCTGTCAAATAAATAAATAAAATATTAAAAAAATACACATACAAATATATACATGCATTCTTATAAAGTATATATATGAAATATATATAAAGTTGTCAAATTGGGTCAATTTTCAAGACTAATAATGAGGCAGAGGATCTTTTCTTTAAGCCTCTTGTGTTTTTATTTTTTTATTTTTTGGTAATGAATGATAAATGTTAACTGTATAATTAGAAAAGATTAAAAAGAACCCTTATAAATATGTAGGGCTTTGAAGTTAATGGGAAGTTTTGTATGTCTCTCCTCATTTCATTTTCACAAGTTTGTGGGATACCTGTGAAATGCATCATTCACACTTCCAAGTGAGGAATTGAAGGTTAGAGTGATTACATTACTAGTCTAAGGTCATACAGTCAGTGGAAGGCAGAACTAAAGCTAGGGGACTGAACCTATCTGGATCACATGGTTCAAAGTGGCCACTTGGTGTTTTTATTACTGGGCCAGGTTTTTCCTCTCTTAGCCCACTTGCCCTCATGTTCAGAAAAGGTGCAGATGTCCTTAGTGACCCTGAATATCTTTCATCTCATTCAGGAACTTGGCAACTGTCGATAGCTGAGACCACTTTGAATAAACAGTGACACCAGGACACAGCAGTTATTTCGTGATGGGAACACGGTCACCACTGTCTGGTAGGACACACTAGTCCTCAGAGCCTGGCCCCATGCAGATGCACCACAGGCTCACAAGCATATCTACACCTGCTGTATGCAGTCGATCCTTGAACAATTGGGGCTTAGAAGGGCTGAACTCCACAGAGTGGAAAATCCATGTATAACTTTTGACTCCCCCCCCAAACTTAACTACTCATGGCCTATTGTTGACGAGAAGCATTAATGATCATATAAACAGTGGACTAAAATGTATTTTGTATGTTCTATGTATTATTTACTGTATTCTTACAATAAAATAATCTAGAGAAAAGAAAATGTGAAAATACTAAGGAAGAGAAAATGTATTTACAGTATTGTACTGTATTGAAAAAATTCACATATAAGTGGACCTGTGCAATTCACATCTATGCTGTTCCAGGGCCAGCTGTATTTATTTGCTGGCTTAGCAAATGATCCTTTAAAATCACCTTGGTTTCATGCTGCCCTAAATGTTAACTTTAGAAGAGATTCAGTCACGGTACCTGCTAATAATATTTGCTGCGAAACAACTATATTGTTCTAAGAGATGATTCTGCACGGTGTTGAATTCAAGATGATACAATTTACAGAGCATAATAATGATGAGGCACAGTCTCTTTGCTCCATTCAAAGCCTGTGTAGATATATCAATGCTTTGGAAACTGATTAAGGAAGCAAGTCCTAAGGAAGCTTCTGCAGATAAACTTAGCCCCCCACACAAATGTCTCTCGCTGGAAAACATCTGGAAACCCCTAAGTTTCGCAACACCTTATCTACCAGCTGGCCTCTTCTAAGACAAGAGATGGAGAAATGCTCCCTGAGTCAGCCCGAGGGGCAGCTGCCACTGCCTCTTCCATAAGCGGCAAACACCCACTGAGCGCCTACCATGTGTCAGACACTGGGTCTGCCCTGAAAGCTAAGCCTTTAGTTGATCTTTTGTCTCTTCCTCTTTGTTGCCTCCTTATGAAAGCTCTCTTGTAAATTGCAATGTAAGGACCGTGGAATTGAGTGTATGACATTCTTATCTAAGGCAGGAGAACTGAATCAAAAAAAGGGATACGGTCTGTCAAGATCCTTTGCTACAAGGAACAAAACATTAAAAACTTCCAAGGGAAGTAATTTCAATAAGATTTGGCAATTTATTGTCATTTAAAAAAAATTGTGGGACATCCAACATAGAGAAGAGTATATGAAACATTTGTGTACATTTTACGGAATAATTACACAGTAAACATCTATGTAGTCACCACGGAAGGGAAAGAAAGAGTACATCTCCAGAACCCCAGAAAACACCAGCTCCAAGTATCACTCTACAGTCTTAACTCTCTCTGCCTAAAAGTGGTGTGAGTGTGTGTGTGTGTGGGGGGGGAGGGTTGGTGGTGGTAATCATTTCCTGACTTTTATTTATAGTTTTCCCACCTATGTGTGCATTCCTAAATTAATTTGTCTGTTTTTGAACTTTATATGGATGGAAACATTCTCTAATCAATTCTCTAAGAATTGTTTTTCCATCTTTTTTTTGTTTTTATTTGATGGACTCACCCATAGTACCTTTAGAACAACTTGTTTACTTTGATTGCTGGATAGTATACTACTACATGAATATACCACAATCCCGTTGTCCATTTAACTACTGATGGACATTCGATTTGTTCCCAGTTTCCGGCTTTAATAAGCAATGCTGGACTGAATTGTCATGTATTTGAATTCTAGTATACATGTGCAAGTGTTGCTTCAGGATATGTTCCCAAAATAGATGGAAGCATGAGGGCATAGACATATTCCAGTTTGCTCGATAGTATCAAATGTTTGCCATAAAACGTGTACCAATCTACACACGTGTACCAGTCTACACTACTATGAAAGTTCCCACTGTTTGTTGCCTCTGCAACACTTGGTATTTCCAATTATTTACTGTTTGTCACTCTACTGAGTATATAATGGTATTTCTCATTATGTGTGTGTATGCGTTTTAAGATTGTAAACATTTGTTTGAGAGAAAGAGAGTAAGCAAGAGCAGGGAGAGGAGCAGAGAGGGAGGGACAGGGAGAGGTAACGAATCTCAAGCAGACTCTGCTGAGCTCAGAGTCCGAAGAGGGTTTTGATCTCATGACACTGAAATCATGATCTGAGCTGAAGCCAATAGTCAGATGTTTAACTGATGGACCCACCCAGACACCTCTCTCATTGTGTTTTTTTTCTAACCATTAAAGCTTTTTGGTATCTTTTCCTAGATTTACTGGTCATTTGGATATCCTCTTTTATGAAATGCCTATTTAAGCCTTTTGTCCATTTTTTTTCCTGTTGGGATTGTCTCTTTCCCGTTGATTTATGTGATTTCATTGTTATTTATCCACTTAGACTAACGAATATTTATTGAGTGCTTGCTTTATTCTGGACATGTTCTAGGTACTTGGGATACATCAGTGAACCAACAGCAAAGACCCTGACTTTGTGAAGCTTGCATTCTAAGGGATGAGAGAGATAACAAACAGTAAGGTTAATAAGCAAATAATTGAATGTAAAGAAGAGAAGAACACTGTGCGGGAGAAAAAAACAGAAAAAGGAGAACACTCTAAGAGGCATTAGAAACGCTGGAGCTCCAAGAGCTGTTGTCCTCCTGTCCTCCCTGAGCAGTCACTTTGGAGCTGAGTCTTGAAGGGTGAGGAGTTAGTCCGTGTGGCCTAAGTGGCGAGCTAGGGGACAGAAGCCGGCCATGATCATGAGGTCAGAGAGTTGAGGGGGTGGGGGCAGGTCACAAAAACCCGTTGAACCAGTGTAAGGACTTTGGTTTTTATTCTGAATGAACTGAATAGCTACCTCACACATTCCCTATAAAGTCTAAATTGACTGATTTAGGGATAAATCAACAGAAGGGATAATCAACGGAAGGCAAGAACATGCTGATTAAAAAAAGAGGAAGTGATACTTCCTTTTAGATTGGAGATGGCTGTAGTCCTGGCATTTGGGAAATGAGGCCCAAGACCTAATGGAATATGTTGCTGAGGAATTAAAGTCAGATGAAAAGTATCTGTATATGTGTGCCAGGGTTCATGTGTGTGTATATATAAGTTCTTTTATGGTGACAAGTACATTTTTGAAAGTTTTTTTCTTTTTCTGTTCTTTTTGCTAGGAGAATATTAATCTAAGAAAACTTGGTTTAATAAGATTATTAATAATGGAGATAAATGAGCTTGTATATTCAAAAGAACTTGTATAACCACAGATTGATTTTAAAACTCTGTGGGTCACCACTTTTTTATACCATACACAAAAGTAAATTCAAAATGGATGAAATACCTAAATGTGAGACAGAAAACCATCAAAATCCTAGGGGAGAAAACAGGCAGCAGCCTCTATGACATCAGCTGCAGCAGCTTCTTATTAGACACAGCTCGGGAGGCAAAGGAAACAAAAGCAAAAATGAACTATTAGGGCCTCATCAAGAGAAAAGGCTTCTGATGGGCATTAGGAGGGCACATGATATGATGAGCACTAAGTGTTATGTGCCCCTGATGAATTATTGAATTCTATATCTGATACTAATGATGCACTGTATGTTGGCTAATTGAATTTAAACTAAAAAAAATAAGATAGGGGCGCCTGGGTGGCTCAGAGGGTTAAGCCTCTGCCTTCAGCTCGGGTCATGATCTCAGAGTCCTGGGATCGAGTCCCACATTGGGCTCTCTGCTCAGCAAGGAGTCTGCTTTCCCCTCTCTCTCTGCCTGCCACTCTGCCTACCTGTGATTTCTCTCTTTTTCTGTATCAAATAAATAAATAAATAAATAAATAAATAAATAAATAAATAAATAAATAATCTTTAAAAAAAAAGAGAAGACTTCTGCACAATGAAGGAAACAATCAACAAAACTAAAAGACAACCTACGAATGGGAGAAGATTTTTGCAAACAACATATCTGAAAAAGAGCTAGTATCCAGAATCTATAAAGAATTCATCAAAATCAACACCCCAAAAATAAATAATCCAGTTAAGCAATGGGCAGAAGACATGAGCAGACATTTCTCTAAAGACGACATAGAAATGGTCAACAGACACATGAAAAAATGTTCAACATCACTCATCATCAGGGAAATATAAATCAAAACTACTATGAGATACCACCTCACACCAGTCAGAATAGCAAAAATTAACAACTCAAGAAACAACTGATGTTGGCAAGGATGTGGAGGAGGGGCAGCCCTCTTACACTGTTGGTGGGAATGCAAGCTTGTGTATCCACTCTGGAAAACAGTATGGAGGTTCTTCAAACCTCCACATTTATATATATATAATATATATATATATATTATATATATAATAGAATATTACACAGCCATCAAAAATAATGAAATCGTGCCATTTGCAGTAACATGGATGGAACCAGAGTATACTATGCTAAGCAGAGAAAGACAAATATGATCATATGATTTCATTCATATGTGGAATTTAAGAAACAAAACAGATCATTAAAGGGGAAGGGAAGGAAAAATAAAATAAATTGAAAACACAGAGAGAAACAAGCCAAAAGAGACTGTTATGTATAGAGAACAACTCGAGGGTTGTTCGAGGGGAGGTAGGTGGCAGGATTGGCTCAATGGGTGATGGACATTAAAGAGGCCACTTATTGGGATGAGGGTTGGGTGTTATATGTAACTGATGTATCACTAAATTCTACTCCTGAAACCAATACTACACTATATGTAAACTAACTTGAATTTAAATTTAAAAAATAAAAAATAAAATAAAAATAGAGCCAATAACATAGTAGTGGCTTAAATTTAGGTTAAATAAGTTTTGAATTTGTTATGTTTTAAAACTGTATTTATTTTACTCTAAGAATGATTTTTTTGCAATAGAGTTTATGATAGGGCTTTTATTTACTTTTATGTGTGTATCTGTGTACGTGTGTGTGCATATTACACACACACATATATATATAATTTTGTTTATAATCTAAATAATTACATATGCTTGATTTTGAAAGTCTTGGGAAAAAAATTAAAAAATAAAACTGTGAGCCATTTTTACATGATTCTCCTTGTCAAGTTTTGAGCTCCATTTAACAATGCCCTCATGTTCACCATCGACTTCTTAATATTCATTTTCAGTCATTCAAGAAACATCCAAACATGTATTGAGAATACCTACCAAACGTGGGAGTCTTTATAATACTATGATTAACAGCTCAGTCACTAGAGACAAAGTACTATAGACTGTGTGGCTTATGACCAACAGAAACATTTCTAATAGTTCCGGAAGCTGGGAAGTCCAAGATTAAGACACCATCAGTCTCAGTGTCTGGTGGGTGTCCCTTTCCTGGTTCATAGATAGCTGTCTTCTTACATGGTAGAAAGAGCAGGGGAGCTCTCTGGGGTCTCTGAGAAGGACACTAACCACTTTCATGAGGGCTCTGACCTTGTGACCTAATCACCTCTCAATTCCGTCACACTGAGTGGACTGTATTATTTGAAAGATCACAGAACTTGGGGCACCACCATTTTTTTTTTTTAAGATTTATTTTACTTTAGAGAAAGAAAGAGAGCAGGTGAGGAGGGCCTTAGGTAAAGGGAAAGAGAGAATCTCAAACAGACTCCCCTCTGAGGATGGAGACCATTGGGAGGCTTGATCCCACCAGGCAGAGATCATAACCTGAGCTGAAATCGAGAGTTGGATGCTTCACCGACAGAGCCATCTAGGCGTTGGGGCACCACCATTTTATAGCAAGTAGTAGTCAAGCCTGCTCTTTGTCTGAGAAGGAAACTATTGCATCCCTCAATATTGTTTGCTGCAAACACACCCTAAGAAAAGGCCTGGGTAAAAAGCAGTCAGACCCTTGCTTTCTTGGCGTACTAGTGAGACATGTAAGAGCATGCACAATACTTTCTGTTTTTCAAGCCCCCTTTCAAATCACACTTCCTACTCAAAGCATTCCCCAGCGTCATCAGTCCACACTAACTTCTTTCTCTGAACTCTTCTGACTGCACCTCTCAAGGTCACTGGAGCACTTAATCAGGTACCTCTTTCTGTCCTATTAACTGTGTTTTCCCTTTTCAGCATTATTTTATGCCTTCTGAAGACTTAAAAAACATTATCTTACAAATCTCACAAAGCAGCAACAAAACTAATAAAGATAACTGAGAAAGAGTAAATATTTTGAAAAGTTTGAGATGAAAAATTTTAAAATATGACAGATGAAAAATTTTAAAATATGACAAATGCTTCTTGAAACTTTAAGGTACAAGGTACATACCCATAGATAATAAATCTGCACTTTGATAAATATATTATCATTACTGGACTGGAAAACCATGTGTTCATGAATCAGGTGATCTCATATATTTTGTTAGTCTTTTGTGGATGGCACTGCACTTCTTAAAGGCAGATTATAGAATAAGAAAAACAATTATATAAATATGTCTAATATTTTACTTACACATAGTAAAGGAACAAAATTTAAAAGACAAAAGTTGTTTGTTTTCATGGAGTATCCACCAGCAATTTGGGTTTCTGATGTTCCACAGAACACAGTTAAGGAAACATTACCTCGGAAAATCAGAGGCAGATGGAAAATCAACTGTTGTTTGGCTTCCTTCATAATATTCTTAAATCACACAGTCTATCCAAAAATAGCAACTTGAATAAACTCATCTAAGACATGGTCAAGCTGTGGGCAATTTATTTCGATGGCCAAGCGAGTAGATGGATGCATTCTGGATTTGTTAAACCGTACTTTATTTCAGAGAACGGATCATCGTGTGTCTAGGCATCTTCAACGATACTTAAAAGCACTTGGAGAGAGGCAGTGCATAAAATCAAAACCAGATGTTTTTCCTCTCAAAAATCAAAACAATCCTAACCCCTTTCTCAGCTCCCAGCTCTCCTCAAGATTTCTTGATGAGATGATTGCTCCTATTCAATTCATATGCAATCTAAGACTAGCTTAAAATGAGTCCACATTCTTTAACTTTAAATCTGTTTGCCACTATTCATACCAACAGAATTCCACAATTTTCCAGCCTCATAAGCATATTTATCCCAGCTAGCAACTGCCTTCCTCTCCCTGCAGAGGCATGATCAAGCTTTCCAGAAGAGTCTTTTTTTGTCTTAAAATCCAAACCTTTATTCCGGATCCTCTATGTTCCCACTCCAACTGGAAATTGAATAATTCACAATTATTAAAATTCATGTTGGTAAATATGGTTATTGGCAGTGAAAGACAACGGAAAGGGGTACTCTGGTTAAAATTTTTGGTTTGAAAGTACATGTTCAACCACAATAAAACAAAGCAAAGGGCATTTTTATGCATCATAAAGCAAGTAGAGAACAGGAGAGGAGAAAGAGACACAATTTGTAGAAGTTAGAAAGCAGAGGGTAAATGCTAATTTTCGTAATGGAACTGAGAAATCTAAATCCCAAGCCAGCAGTGGAGAAAGATAAGAAATGATATGATGTGTACCATGGGACTGTTTTAAAAAGTTCAGGAATTAACAGCATCAGTCACCTCTGGAAATGGGGCTGGCGGTGGGGCTAAAAACAGCTTTCAGCCAATCTCAGATCTCTGTCCCCATTCCAAGTGGCTAGGCAACCACTTCTCTGTACCTTAAGGAAAATGGGAATTTCAATCTCTAGATACAGTTTTTCAAAAAGACTTCCGAACTGGGGGACACTAGGCTAGTTGAAGGCAGGGAAATTATATTGAACACATGGGAATTAAGTTAAAATGTACATGAATTTTTATCTCCCGAGTCTCCCAACCTGGCTTCCAGGTTGCTGGCATTCAGGTCTTTATTCTCCAGAAAGTTGGTCAGAGGAGCCAGATAGAGCAAATCTGGCTGCCCGAGAAAAGAGATTTCTATAAAACAATACATTTTAAGATTCACCTTCAAATTCCTCAACTTATTATCCTATGTTCAAGTCCATAATCTACAAACTCTACCAAAGTTTGTATTTTATCCAGTTTGAGTGGATAAGCAAGGAGCTCCGGAGAGCTGAAAGAAGTAAGAAAGACAGAAGTCCAAACAAAGAGAAAAGTCTACTTGGAAGAAGCAGAAATTACACACTTCAAAAAAATTTATGTACTTATTTGAGAGAGAGAAAGTGAGATTGCACATGCACAGATGTGAACCAGACAGGGGGAGGAAGAGGAACCAGCAGACTCCATGCAGAACTAGGTGCGGGGCTGACACAATGACCCCAACCAACATCATGATCTGAGCCAAAACCAAGAGTAGGATACCCAACTGACTGAGCCACCCAGATGCTCTGAAAGTATACTTTTAAGAAAACTTAAAAAACAAACAAACACCATAATGATTTTAGAGATAAGAGGAGACATTATATGTATGAAATGAGAATAGAATAGTATTAAAAAACATTTAGAAAACAAAAGAGTTCTTGAAGATTAATATGAAAGCAGAAATTAAAAATTCAGTAGAAAGATTGGAAGATACGCTTGGAAGAAATCTTCCAGGAAGTAAAGGATTCAGAGAAAGAGATGGGGAAAAAGAAAAGTAAACCAGAAGACTAGTCTAGAAGATCTATCATCCCACTAATGAGATTCCAGGAGAAAACAGAGGAAATAGGTAGAATAGAATAAGAAATCATCAAAGAAATAATTCAAGGGTGCTTGGGTGGCTCAGTTGGTTGAGTGGCTCAGGACAGGATCCCGGAGTTCCGGGATCTAGTCCTACATCGGACTCCCAGCTCCATGGGCAGTTTGCTTGTTCCTCTGAATTTCTCCTCTCTCATGGTCTCTCTCTCTCAAATACATAAACAAACAAACAAATAAATAAAATATTTATAAATAAATAACATTTTTTTAAAAAAAGAAATAACTCAATATACTTTCCACAGATGGAAAGACATGGATTTCTTTTTTTTCCCCCTAACGATTTTATTTATTTAAGACCAAGAATGAGTGATAGAGAGAGAGAACACAAGCAGGAAAGGGTAGAAGGAGAAGCAGACTCCCCTTTGATCAGGGAACCCAACATGGGGCTCCATTTTGGGACTCTAGGATCTTGATCTGAGCCGAAGGCAGACACTTAGCTGACTGAACCACCCAGACACCACAGGAAGAGATGGATTCTAGATGAATTCCCATAAGGGGATTGGAAGTGGAAGGATATAGACCCACAATGAGGCATACCATGGTGCAATTTTGGAACACTGGGGATAAAAAGACCCTAAAGTTTTCCAGAGAGAAATGACAGACCAAGAATTAAAATAAGTGACACTGAACTTCTGAAAAACACTGGAAGCTGGATGATATTTTCACAAACTTTACCTCTTATTCACTTTTTATTAGGAAGCTAGTAGAGTATACACTCTTCTAGAAGAGGGAGTACATCAAGAAAGAAGGGTCGCAGGGTCAGGGAAACGAGATCCCTTAGAAGTTAGACGAGAAGGGAATTTCTAAAATGTTGGTAAAAGGAAAGACAAAAATGATGGCAATTTAGGGGTGCTTGGCTGGTTCGGCTGCTACAGTAGCTGATTCTTGATCTCACAGTTGTGAGATCTTGGGTATAGAGATTGGGTATAGAGATTACCTAAAAAATAAAAAAATAAAAATAAAAAAATGGTGGTAATTTGGCCCTCCATAACAAGATTAGCCCTGTATGGGCTAGTTGAGGGTTAGATAGGAAAAAAATAAAAATTCTAACAAAATTATGAGTTTTAATATTTTACTGGAAAATCACTGCAACCTCTTTCAAATAGTGTGTGGTGGCTTTAAAACATATGCACAGACTCTGTGAAATGCCTTCCTTCAAGAGGTAGAGATGAATTCCCTCTTGGTTTTGTGCTGGACTTAGTTACTCATTTCCGAGGAATAGGAAAAGGTGAAAGAATGGCGCACATGTTCAGAGCATAGGCCAGAAATGGTCCAGCCTCCTGGATCTCACTCTCTCCCTCCTGGATGGCTCTCTTGACAGAATTCACTGCCAGGCTGAGCAGATGATGAAGCAGCCTCTGTAGAGGCCCATGTGGTGAAAAGTAACCCTCCTGCCACCAGCTGTGTGAGTGGCCTGTCCTGGAATTAGGTCCTCCAGCTGTTGGCAGGCCTTCAAATGGCTGCAGACCTTAACTGATACCCTGATGGTGGCCTAAAGAGAAACCCTGAAGGAGAACCACCCAGCTGAGCTGTTCCTAAATTCTCTCTTTTTAAATAGATTTTACTTATTTATTTGTCAGAGAGAGCATGAGCACAAGCAAGGGGAGCAGCAGGCAGAGGGAAATGGAGAAGCAGGCTCCTCGTTAAGCAAGGACCCTGATGACTCAATCCCAGGACCCTGGGATCATGACTTGAGCTAAAGGCAGAGGCTTAACTGAGTGAGGCTCCCAGGTGTCCCTGCTCTTAAATTCTTGACCCACAGAGACAGTGGGATGATAAATTGTTGTCATAAGCCACGAGGTTATGAGGTGATTGGTTCCAATGCAAAGCCCACTGAAATCTGCTAACTTGACTCTAAGGTCCATCCTCCAGAATGTTAAGTTAACAGTACATCTCATTTCCTCTACCTGAGTGTCATAGACTTCTCTTCCTCTGCTGGCCATGGGACAGTTTTTCAAGAGAGTTTTAGACCGTGTACTCCTGTGTAAAAAGAATTACAATTTTGACAGATTAAGGAAATGGGATTTGCATATGACCAGCTACCCACTGGTGTGAGCATGTCCTCATCCTTCCTGCATGCAGTTCTCAGCAATATCAAGATATTAGTTTAAATTTTGAGTAAGTTTTTTTCCCCGACTGTAATAGCTAAGCAGCAACACAGCATTAGAACGCTTAAGACTTCTTTAAGAAGATAAATTGATAGAAAACATAATGGATTTGAAAATATTGAGAGAAAATATATGCAAGTCAAGAATTTGAGGATTAGGGATTAGCACAGAGAAAGCCAAGAAAATGTTCTGTTGTTAACTCCAGGGAAAACCAAAAGTTGTAGAGGAAAGGAAATCTCTTAAGTTGCTGCATGGTCCAGTGGTCTGTAGTGCTTATACAGTCACGGCAGTGGAACCACTGAATATTGGTCTCAGTCCAGTTCCACCGTAATAGGAAGGATGAGGGTCAGGGAATTTGCCTATATGTGTGGTTAGGATGAAGGCTTTGTGTGACAAAGACTTATATTTCTATATGGAAATTAAAAATGCAGCTGAGAAATCAGGAAAGAGGTACATAAGACTATTACATAAAAAAATAAGGTAGGTGCTAGAGGAATCGGTTGACAGGAGTAGAAAGGAGGTGCAGATGTGACTCGGGAAATAGTGGAAGGCAGGAGCGGTGATAGTCAAGGGGGTGGGTAGGAAGTGGTTTATATTCTTACTAGACTTTAAATTATTGTGTGAATACATTTTTTAATTTTTTATTTTTCCATAATCCGGCCACCCTATCCCTTTCCCCCAACCCCCCAGCAACCTGTGAATTCATTTTTAAAAAGTAAACTTGAAAAGAAAAGAGAAACAAGAGAATCACTAAAATGATTATTAAAATGTATGGCGAGGTTCTGCAAGTGTTACCAAGGTTACTAATTGGCCCTTTCCATCTTTAACAACGCCCAGTCGCTTTCAGAGGTCCTCCATATAAGGTTCTTATATTAATGAGAGGAATATCTACATGACATTAGCTTCCACCTAAGATCTTCCTGTGTTTTCTGAAGTGATTTAAAAATAATTTTATGACTGAAGCCATAATGATCTGCCCGTAGAGAAGAAATTTTTTTTGTTTCCTGAGATGACACAAAATCTTTAGTCACCTCTTTAATTAGTTGTGGTGACTGTTTTGTTTTCTGTATTGATTCAGAGTCTGAAAAACAATATTCTGGCTATTGAATGGGTTTTGTTCATTTTAGCCTTTCCTTCTCTTTGCAATGCCACTCAGAATTTTTTGATTTAACAAATATTTGTCATACATCCATTGTATAATCATAGCCTTGTGGGGGGACAGCCTCCTCACAATCATTAATAATTATTAATCAAATAATTATAATTCAATGAAATTTGTGTATAGATTAATATTTGTACCTGTCGGAGAAATAGGAGAGTGATAATTTGTCTGGGAGATGCCACAGCTATTTAGGGAGTCGGGAGAGGTGAGAAGGGAAGGTTTTAGAGGATATGAGCCCTGATGAGGTTTTTGGAAGATGAATTGCTCACCAGATGTACAGCAGGGGAAGAGCTTTGCAGGAACAAGACGACCACATGAAAATGCAGAGGCACAAACAGCACTGTGTGTTTAGGGACCAAATTACTTTAGCATTGCCCTGAAGGCGAGGGCTGGAAAGCGGAGCAGAGGGCAGGTCATGGAGGGCCTCATTTGTCATTACATGGAACTTACTCTTCGCCCTGCAGATGCTGAGAGAGGTAGGAAGGAAATTGGTGATACCGTTGGGTATAGATGATCATTCTGGTGAAGAATTTTTTTTAACTTGGTATTATGAAAATTTTATAAACACAGAGAAAAAGAGAATAGTGTAATGAACCACTATAAACATAGATTTCAGAACTGTAAACATTTTCTTAAAGTGTTTATTATGAGGAAGTTTCAAGAATAAGCATAAGAAAAGAAAATAATGTAAGGAAGCCTCTTGTACCCCTAAGTCGGTTTCAACAATTATCAACTCGTTACCCATTTTATCTACACTCCAACACACTTCCCTCTATTCCCAGATTATTTTGAGGCACATCCCAAACGTCGTACAATCCACCTGTGAATATACACGTACATATCTTAGAAAAGAGTACTTAAAACACCCACAGAATGTGTACCTCTGAGTGTGAATGGTGTGAACTGTGGGCTCTGGGTGATTATGATAGGTCAGAAGAGGTTCATGAGTCTAACAAATGTAGCACTCTGGTGGAGAAGGTTAGTAATGGGTGGGGTGGGGTGTGCATGTGTGTGTGTGGGGGGGTGGGATAATGGGAAAGCTCTATACCTTCCCCTTAGTTTTGCTGTGAAACCAAAACTACTCTAAGAAAACAAAGGTTGTTTTTTTTTAAAAAACATTTTATTTATTTACTTGAGAGAGAGAGCACAAGCAGGGGGAGGGGGCAGAGGGACAGGGACACCCACCCCCCCAAAGTGGAGTTCCATCTCGGAACCTCAGGATCATGACTTGAGTCAAAGGCAGACACTCAACCAACTGAGCCACCCAGGTGCCCCTAAAAAAACACAAAGTCTTAATTAAAACAAAAACTAAAATCAAAACCACCCCCAAAAACAAAGTCCTCAATACTATTATCACACCTAAAAAATAATTCCTTAATATTATTAAATATCCAGTCAGTATTTAAGTTCTTACATCCAGGGACACCCACCCCCCCAAAGTGGAGTTCCATCTCGGAACCTCAGGATCATGACTTGAGTCAAAGGCAGACACTCAACCAACTGAGCCACCCAGGTGCCCCTAAAAAAACACAAAGTCTTAATTAAAACAAAAACTAAAATCAAAACCACCCCAAAAAACAAAGTCCTCAATACTATTATCACACCTAAAAAATAATTCCTTAATATTATTAAATATCCAGTCAGTATTTAAGTTCTTACATAAAGCTATGACTTCATTCTTTTTTTTTAATTTGTTTATATTCTAGTAATTTCTACACTGAACATGGGGCTCATATTATTGTGCGACCATCACCACTATCCATCTCCAATTGCATTTTGCAGAACTGAAACTCCATACTCATTAAATGATGACTCCCAACCCCCTTTCCCCAAGCCCCTGGCAACCTCCATTCTATTTTCTGTTTCTATGCGTTTGACTATTCTAGGAACCTCATGTAAGTGGAATCATGTAGTATCTATCCTCTTTTTTTTTTTTTTTTTAAGATTTATTTATTGGACAGAGAGAAACACAGCTAGAGAGGGAAGACGAGCAGGGAGAGTGAGAGAGGGAGAAGCAGACTTCCCACTGAGCAGGGAGCCTGATGTAGGGTTTGATCCCAGAGCTCAAGGATCATGACCTGAACTGAAGGCAGCCGCCCAATGACTAAGCCACCCAAGCGCCCCGGTATCTATCTTTTTGTGGCTGGCTCATCCATGTTGTAGCTTCTTTCAGAATTTCCTTCCTTTTTAAAGCTTAATAATATGCCATCATAAATATATACCACATTTTGTTTATTCATTTATCCTTTGATGGACACTTGGACTGTTTCTACTTTTTGGTTATTGTGAATAATGCTGCTATGAACATGGGTGTACAGACATCTCTTTGAGACTCTGTTTTTGATTCTTTTGGATATATACCCAGAAGTGGAATTGCCGAATCGTATTTTTAGTCCAATTTTTAACTTTTTGAAGAATGACCATACCGTTTTCCATGAAGGCCATGCCATTTCACATTCCCACTAACACTACACAAAGATTCCAATTTCTCCACATCCTCAAGATACTTGTTAAAAAATATATTTGTTTTGTCTTTTTTGTTGGTAATAGCCATCCTAAAGGGTGAGAGGTAGTTATCTCATTTTGTTTTTAATTTGCATTACCCTGATGATCAAACCATTCAAGGCCATTCTTTTTCCATTGAGCTGTTAATTTTTTGTTGTTGAACAGTAGGAGTTCTTTATATATTCTGGATGTTAGCCCCTTATCAGATATATTATTTGAAAATATTTTCTACTATTTCAGAGAGTGCCTTTTCACTGTTGTGTCCTTCCATGCACAGAACTTTTAATTTTGATGTACTCCAATTTATCTATTTTTTTTTTTTGCCTGTGTTTTTGGTATCATATCTGGATTTTTTAAGATTAAGATACATTATATTGATAGTTTCCAACCCAAATTCTGGACTAAAAGTTGTTTTTCTTTTAAAATTTTATTTATTTGTCAGAGAGAGAGAACACAAGCAGGGGGAGTGGCAGACAGAGGGAGAAGCAGGCTCCCTCTTGAGCAAGGAACCCTATGCGATGTGGGACTTGATCCCAGAACCCTGGGATCATGACCTGAATTGAAGGTAGCCACTTAGCCAACTGAGCCACCCAGGCTTCCTCTAAAAGGGTTTAAAAAAAAAAAAAAAAGTTTAACTCTGTCATACTGACCATTTGTCTCCTTTTCTTCATCCCCGAAATTCCAGGTCCTAGTAGCCACATGATTACTACATTTCTTTACACCACAGTACACATCCAAAAGACTCAAAATAATGACACCAACACTACTGTAGACAATTTGATTTGTGAGAGAAGTTTAAGATTTTAAATTTTATTGTTTTTCTGCTCCTTTTTGCCCTTAAAGTATATCCTTCTAAGGTTGTACAATCAAACTACAGTGTTTAAAATCACCTGAATTAGTTCTTTCTATGCCACTAACTCAATATGCAGTTAGGTTCATTTATTTAATTTTGCTTTTGTTTGTTAAGAACTGCTTTTAGGGGCACCTGGGTGGCTCAGGTGGTTAAGCGACTGTCTTCTGCTCAGGTCATGATCCCGGAGACCCGGGATCGAGCCCTGCATCTGGCTCCCTGCTTGGCGGGAAGTCTGCTTCTCCCTCTCTCATCCCTCCTCCTTGTGCTCCCTCTCTAGCTGTGTTTCTCTCTGTCCAAATAAATAAATGAAATCTTTTAAAAAAAAGAACTGCTTTTAATTTTTTTAAAAGATTTCATTTATTTATTTGGACAGAGAGAAACACAGCCAGAGAGGGAACACAAGCAGGGGCGGTGAGAGAGGGAGAAGCAGGCTTCCTGCTGAGCAGGGAGCCCAATGCAGGATCATGACCCAAGTCGAAGGCAGTCGCTTAACCAACTGAGCCACCCAGGCGCCCCAAGAACTGCTTTTAATTTATTATAAGAAGTGATTCCATGGTTACAAAACTAAATCACCCAAAAAGGTGTATTTTGAGATATCTAGCTTTTATCTTTATTGCTTCCGTACTGTTCCCCCTCTCAATAGTATGCTTTTAAAAAATATTTTTGATTGAGGTGCTTGGATGGCTCAGTGATTAAGCTTCTAACTCTTGGTTTCAGCTCAGATCATGCTATCCAGGTCCTGAGATCCACCTGCCATTAGACTCCCGCCCAGCAAGGAATCTGCTTGAAATTTTTTCGCCCACTTCCTCCCTCCTTCTCTGCTCCTCCCCTTGCTTGCACTTGGGCTTTCTTTCTCTCTAAAATAAAATAAATAAAATCTTTTATTTGATTAAACTTCCATTAAAAAATACATGCACACATTTTCTACATTCCTTTGTTACTTGACAATATATTCTAGAAATCATCATGCCAGACAATAAATAAGATATTATTACTCATTTCTTTTTGATAGCAGTATAGTGCTCCATTATGTGGATGTACTATAGTTTATTCGCTCAGTCCTCTACAGGTAGACATTTGGTTTTTTATTTTCTAGTTAACACAAATGAATGACCTTGTGCAGACATCTATAATTAATATTTTGCCATATTTGATTAATATCTTTTGTGAATTAGTTTAAAGAAAAATACAAATTTGTTGTCTTTTTCCAAGGTTGTTTAACATATATCTGTAAAGAGATGACAACATCCTAAATAACTACCATACCACTCTCACACTTAACATAAGGAAGAAAATAGTAGGTTTAAAGGGCGAGCAGGACGAGAGGATCTCTGCTGTGGTGATAAAGATGGAAACTAAGCCAGTGCCAATGTGTCGGGAAAACAGAAACTCGATGCAAGAGATGTTTAGACAAGGGAAGTATTATTTAGCAAGACTTGGTGGCATAATGAGCACTTTTACTTCGCTTTTTAAAGATTGCTTCAATTTAACTATAAGGGTGAGTAAAAACTCTTTTGATAATGTGTTTACTTTCATTTTATTATAGCCCCTGTGTTTTTAAATTTTAGGACATGTGCCTTGAGGAAAATGAACCCTTGAGGGAGCCAAAGGACAAGTAGAATAAAGAACATTCACCCTATCTGTCATGGAGCCTCTGGTCACACCAGAAAATTCAGGGGCAGAGTAAACCTGCAGTGACGTTGTGATCTCCTGCCTAATAGGCTCCTTGTTGGGCAAAGCAGAGTCCCTACGTCCATGCATGCTCAGTCAGGGCACCTAGGAATCCTCACGGCCAAAGTGTGTAATGTTGCAGATACATTCCATGTGCTTTATATTGGTATTTCAGAGAGCCTTTCCCGAAAAGCTTTACATTAGCAGTAGAAGGCCACACAATGAAGACAAAATAGAGAACAATCCTCCAAAGTGGGCCAGTAAGACCTGTAAGTTATCATCTCAGTCATTCATTCACTTATTCGCTCTGTACATTTGCCACTCAAAACAAAAACAAAAACAAAAAACAAAACAGTAAGCGTGGATTGTCAGGGACTGCACCAGGTGTCGGGAATACAAAGATAAATACGATGTGCTCTTTGCCGAAGAAGAACTCACAGACTAATCGGGAAAAACGCCATGTGAGAAAATACTCAGCATATAGGGCAGAGATATGTAAAAGGTACTAAAGGGACCAGAAATTAGCGGGCAACTCGCTCAGTCCGGGGCATGGGGTGGGGAGATGGGCCATCTACGATAGTGTTTACGGGGTAGTAGACATGTGGGGGGTGGAACTAGACTTCATCTGATGGATAAGGACGATAGTATGGTCTAGAAGCTATATTTTATAGACAGGAAAAGAGAGGTTTGTGGTGTGGCTGCACCAGTATCTGATTTGCATGTTACAGAGATCAGTTGATTCCGGAGTGGAAAGAAACAGACATGAAAAATCACATCAGGAAGCAATTTAAAGAGTACAGATGAGGTCTTGAACTAAGTGAAAAAGAAAGATCAAGAGGATTTTAGGATGTAGGATTCAAAAGGCTTGGTGACAGATTCTATGTAAGTATAGGAGGGAAGGAGGAGTCAGAAATTACCTTGAGGCTTTTAGTTTTAACAATGGGTTTAACAATGGGATGGTTATCTAAGACACAGAGTATTGGAGGGAAAAGAGGTTTTGCAAGGAGGGGGAGCACATGATGAGCTGGCTTTGGGATGCACCAAATACGTGCTTCTGGGACATATGGGTGGATTGGGGAATAGGAGCAGATGGGTGAAGAGGGTAGAGAGGTTTTCTGTATCAGGTGGTAGTACCCAGGGAGAATGTCTCCCTTGAGTGAAGTTCCAAACATAGAGCCTGCATATAGCAAAGTTTGGGGAAAGAAGAGGAAATGGAGAGGAATGAGAGAGACTTATAATCAACAGCCAGCTAAAATACAAGAGAAGAGTCAGGATCGAGATATTTAAGGTAAGCCCCGGTAAACATTTTAACATAGAATCAGACATTTTCAAAGCCGGCTCTCTTTCTTAGGCAATTCAGGGTGCTCTAAGGAAACTCTGCAGACTTGGTGGTTTACACAACAACAGACATTTATTTCTCACAGTTCTGGAGGCTGATACATTCAAGATCAAGATGCTAGCAGATTCAGTGTCTGGTGAGGACCCTCCCCTTGGTTTATTGGTGGCTGTCCTGTTATATTGTCACATGGAGGAGGGAGAGTGAGATCTTGTGTCTCTTTTTCTTTTTCTAAGAGCATTAATCCCATGATGAGGGCCCCATCCTCAAGACCTAATCTAACCCCAATCACATCCCAAGTTCCCACGTCCAAAATCCATCATTTTGGGAATTAGGCCATCAACATGTGAAATTTGGGGGGAGGCAAACATTCAGACCATAGAACATTTTCTTACTACATCATACTTTCTTAAAGTTTGCCAGTAGAAGAACGGAAACAGTGTTAAGGGAATGTTTTTTTCCTAGGATGATAGTCTTGAGTATATTTTTAGGCTTATGAAAAGGAGCCAAATGGAGGGTGAAGGTGGGTATGTGAGAGATTAAGGTCCCCAGTGAGCTTGTGGGAACCTGAACATGCCTGGGTCTGTGTCAGAATAAGCAATTCCACAGGCTAGTGTTTATTCAATTTGCTCTTTTCTAGGGTCTTTCTCATGACATCGTTATCAACTTTCTGGTCTCAGTAACTTTATTCATGTAAAAAAGTAGTACGCTTTGGATTTCTCCAAGACCATGTTTGGCCCTAAACTTTCCTCTTTCCAGCTTTTTCTATAAAGTCCCCCATCTCAGTACTAAAAAGTGCTTTCTGAGTTACTGTGCGTTTCTTTCTCTCCCTGTCCCCAAGCCAAATATGCTGCGAATATTTCTGCCTCCAGAAGGCAGCTCCCAGACACATCAAGGTTTAGTCGAACTCTAACTAGATTATGGAGTACAAATCTGCCAAGAGACAGTTGGCCCTGCCTATGCTCAGAAACCCCAGCTTAATCAACTGCTGGGCCTGGAGGACTTGAAATCTTGGCAAAGAATTGCCTCTTGAGTTGTCTAAACTCAAGCAACTGATTTGGGGGCTCCTTTCCTCTCCTTCATTCATTTGCTTCTGACATTCTCATGAAGGACTCCACCCAGCAGGTGTTCAGAAGAGCATAAAGAGCCAGTTTCGCACCTTGCAAAGGGTTGAAAGGTGTATTGTTTAGACTCCAGCTTTTCCTGACCACTGGAATTGCCCTAGGCAGCCAGAAGACAGTCACAAGTTACACTTGTCAGGAACTGCTGACCGCGGGGGAGGGGATTTGCTTCCTCCCGTCGGTTTTAAGTGTCTGCAGCAGTAAGAATCATGTCAATGGACACTTTTACTTATTAGCTCCAGCTTTTGTGCAGCTTTCTCTGGGGTGGTTTCATTTCCCCCCCCAATAGTGGCATTTCCTAATTTTTCACAAGATTCTCTATGAACCCTTGGAAAATCTTTCCCAAAGGGAAACAATGTCATTTCTTTTATATCTTCAGGGAAATCACCTGGTAAGTCTTGGTAGTCTGGTTTGGGGGCTTCTGTGGTTTTCCTGAGGGATGTTTCTCGTGTGTACCATCGGCAGTTTCAGAGCTCAGGAGAAGCTGGTGCAACTTGGAAGCCACAAATCCATCTGCTGCAAGGAAGAGTTCTCTAAGAGGGCCTGCAACCAAGTCTCTTTCTTTTGCAGACAGAGGAGATCCGGCTTGCGACCCAGGTAGAGTCTCAGGTAAGCACCTTTCGTCAGCATGTTACCCCCTTGCGTTGGGGTGAGGGTGGGGAATGGTTCATCAGAGCGCAGAAGTAAAAGTGACCTGTTTTTTCTCCCCAGGTGTGTGGATGATCATTCCACCTGAAGCCTGGGCTGTTTTCCATTCTTGGGTGTGAGGGAGTGAGCATGAGCCACGGCGTACAGCTGAAGGTAACCTCATCTGGCTTCCCTCCACCTCCACCTCCACAAAAATCCTGCTTCAAAGGGAAGATTGAGGCCACAGGTTATGAGCTCTGTCAAGGCCTTCCCCTAACGCCTCCTTTCTCATTCCCAACCATGGCCCCTCTCACCTTCTTCGCTCTTTTCTCGGGGGATGGCGTGGTCTTTGTGCCATTCAGAGTCAAACTCTTCTGATCCGGGTCCTGACCCTTTCTACCTCCCCAGAGCCTTGCTTCCTCAGTCATTCCCTCTCTCTTGTATCTTCAAATGCCTGCATTCTTAAAAAAATTAAAAAAAAAAAAGCAAATAGTCACCCAACTTTACACAGGTGTCCTCCATCTCTTTCTACTTACAGTCAAGTTCCAAGAACCATCCGGAAATAATCACGTGTTCTCTCTCCGCCTGCTGACTCCTCAACCCACTACTATGAGTCTGCTGCCTCCATCTTGCCCTGAAATTGTTTCGAGGTAAAGATTCTCTCTTTATCGAACACAGCATCCCTTCTCTGGCCTTTCTTGGGCATCTAATGGCTCTGGTCACTCTGCTCTCCTCGAGACTCTCACAGCTTTCACATCGCCAGGTTCTGCCATGTCCATCTGTGACGGAAAGGTCAACCTTGCCTGTGCTCTTCTTTCCCCGCTACCTCCTGAATGGTGGTATTTGCTGAGATTCTTTGTTCCTTGAGTTTCCTGAAGGCCACGCTCTCCCCAGATATTGCCATCCACAACCACTGCTTTGACTATTATCCGTATACCGGTGACTCCAAAGCCAATATTCAGTCCAGGCTTCTCTTCTGAGCTTCTGAGGTGGTTTGGATGTTTCAAAGTTACCTCTGACTCAAAATATTCACAGTTTATTAGCTTCTTTCCTAAGCTGCCTCCTCTTCTTGTGGTCCCTCATTCATCCTCTCAAGGGAGACGGGTGACGCGCGGGAGCCATCATCCCCTCCCTCAGCTCACCAGCCTGGTCTTAATGTACTTAAAGCGCCAGCAAATTTAGCTCCTTTGTAGTTTCATATCCAACTCTTTGTCTTTGTTACCCACAAAGTGGTAGTGCCTTGCAGGTTGTTAGGAAAATTAAGTGACACACCACATAATGAATGTGCCTAGCACCAGATAAAAATCTTAATTGAATCCAAAACCAAGAGAACAGCATTTCCAGGTGTTTCTATTGTTTGGTATATACAGACCACAGGGAATTAGCATTTCCTCTTTTAAGCCATTAAAATCTATGTGATTCACACACTGCTGGGAAACACCAAGCCACTAAGTCGTCTGCTGGCTTGAAAGACTTACACCACTGGGAGGCTCCAGAAAACAGGATTGTTCTGACCTTGGAATCTTTAGGTGGCTCCTGATGGAATTTAAGTTTCCAGGAAAAACAAAGTACCAGAAATGTATGAGTTCTGTTCGTTTTTTGTTTTTTGTTTTTTTGTTTTTTTTTTTAAGAGCTACCACTGGGGGCGCCTGGGTGGCTCAGTTGGTTAAGCGACTGCCTTCCGCTCAGGTCATGATGCTGGAGACCGGGGTTCAAGCCTCACATTGGGCTGCCTGCTTGGTGGGAAGCCTGCTTCTCCCCCTCTTTCTCCCCCTGCTTGTGTTCCCTCTCTAGCTGTGTTTCTCTCTGTCAAATAAATAAAAAAATCTTTAAAAAAAGAAAAAAGCTACCACTGATTCAAAATGTCTTCTCCCTGTAGGATCTCCCTCTTCTGGGACTTGTGTGCTGGGTAGATGTACACTATTGTGCATGGTTTCCAGTCTCTCTTGTGACCCTTTCCTCTCTGTGAGAAGAGCTATTGTAAAGCCAAATTTATTTCATTGAGCATTCAACCATGTGAAAAATATAATAAAGTTTATTCTCTTTGATATTCTCCAGTATGTTGCAAATTAACTGGACCTTTCGCCTGTCTATCACACAGTGAACTTTGTTGCGTAACAATAACAGAAACACAACTTTACTTGCCCAAAGAATTTAGTAGCTCATGTGACAGGCAGAATTTTCTTCTTTCAGTCCATTCATGCTTGTCTTCTGCCCTATGTCAGCAGCAATGATTATGTTCTGGGGAACACCATGTCCTGACTGGCTTAGCTCTGACTGGCCAAGTGGTGACTTTCAACTGGGAAAGAACCTCTGTGCCCAGGGGATAACACTGGAACAGGGAATAGCAATGACTTTTCCTGAAGGATGGGTTGCTTAAATGGTGGGCATCTGAACAGGAAAAACATCATTCTATTCGTGGCAATATAGGCAGCCAACAAATATCCATTACACGAAGCATAATGCAAGTAACGGAAGTGAAAGGGGGAATAAATGATGAAGTAAAGGAGTTGCAGGAAGCACCTTTGGGTGGAAAGGAAAAGAAACATAGGTAGTGGCAATGGAGGTCCTCGAAGAAAAAAATGGAGGACAAAAGAAACAAGAAAAACAAAGAAAGATTTAATTGGGAAAGACAGGGTTTGAGTTTGAGGGGGTACAAGGAATTATCCTAAAACATTTATTTCTTATATGTTTTTAGTGAAAGATTTCCAATTTTTGATGTGTTTTGGTTAGCTCCTCCTTTCTTAGTGAAACACTTGAAAAAGAAAGTTTTGCTAATGATTGCTGTGGCTTTGCCTGATTCTCAGTCATAGGGTGACTATTGCTAGTTGAATAAGAACTGAGTGTCCCCTTCTCAGATTATAGACTATATATCATACTGCCACATCCCTTTCCTTCTGTCGGCTTATTTGCCGAAGCCACTGTTGGTCAACCACTGTTAATGTCCAACTAAAGTTCTGAAAAGTTTACCAGAAGGAAGAAGTACAGTAACTGGACAGATTTTTTTTAAAATATGCAACCAAGCAGCATAAACAAAGCTTTGTTTTCTCTCTCTTTTTTTTAAAGATTTTATTTATGTATTTGAGAGAGTGAATGAGAGAGAATGAGTGAGGGGAGGGGCAGAAGGAGAGGGAGAAGGAGACTCCCCACTGAGTAGGGATTCCCAACATGGGACGCAATCCCAGGACCCTGACTTCCTGATCTGAGCCCAAGGCAGACACCCAACTGCCTGAGTCACTCAGGCACCCCACTTGGCTCTCTTTTTAAAGAAGCAAGAGTTTGTCCTACCAAGTTTCTAGGGCTCGGTTGGTACCTATCAGACTTGGGTGTTACCGAGGAGAAATTAACTTCCCTCCATAGCTCGGGAGGATGCTGTGAAATATAACAACCATCAGAGTCTACCGTTCAACTGACAGACCCTTAACAATGAATAATATTATCTTTTTGAACATTTACTGTGTCAGTTAACATTTAGCAGAACTTAGTTAAAGTGACCTCTTTGGTTACAAGAGTTTTAACGCCATTCGCTCACTTCATGCATCTGGTTTTCCATATTTCTACTTTGGTCCTTCATAAACAGAGAGAAAAGAGAACTTTCCACTCATCCATAACAATCCGTTCCAACTGCTAAAGAGATGCAGGCTTCTAATAACTAGCGGATGAACCTAAGAGATTTGAGAGGACAATAAACAAGTATGTGGGCTGCTGAGGGAAATATTTCTGATTCCTGGCAACTCTGAATAGTGAATAGGCGACCACAGCAAGTCTCCCAGTAAGCGGTGCAGGCAGCAATCTGGCGATGTCGTTTGAATACCAATAAACTCTCTCTCTGCCCCAAACTTTTCTTCCCTTTTGGCTTTGCCAAGACAATAAAAATCTCTCATTGATCAAGCTTTGGGGTTCAGAGTGAAGGCTTTTATGAAATAAAAATGTCGTATGACTCTGTGGTTACACTGTGCAACTTCTACCAGGCCTTAAGAAGAAAGACCCAGCTTTACATGAAGGGGATGGAAGTACACTCAGAATCCAGATGATGGTGTGCAGCCTTTCTTCAGTATGAAACTTTTACATAGGACCTTTTCTGTTTTTATGGGTCACCACTCAGCATTTCACTGATCTCTGACAGTCTTTCTTACCTTTTCCTTTCTGTCACCTCTCTCCCTCTCCTTATTAATTATAACTCTCCTTATTAACCAGGATCCTCCTCATTAATTCTGTCCAAGGTCAGGGAGACCCCGTAGATCTTTGGCTGGGAGTTACAGACCTGTGCTGTACATTAGAGTAGCCACTGGCCACACATGGCTATTGAATACTTAAAGTGTGACTAGTGTGACTGAGGAAATGAATATTTAGTTTAATTTTAATGTATTTAAATTTTAAAATTGAAGCTATTAAACAACAGTAAATGCAATTTTATTGTTTTGGTAACACTACATTTTACTGGAAGCTTAAAAAATTTAGCATTGAATTGAGATGTGCTAAAAGTATAAAATACTATAATTTAAAGACACTTAGAAAAAGGATATGATAAATGGTCTCAATAATTTTTACACTGACCAAATGTTGAAATAATAATATTTTGGATAACCTATTATTTAAATTTGGGTTACTTAGTCTAAATAAAGTGTATTATTAAAATAATGTTGCCCGCTCCTTTTTACTTTTTAAAGATTTAATTTATTTATTTGAGAGAGAGAGAGCAGGGGGAGAGGCAGAAGGAGAGAAAGTGAATCTTCAGAACATTCACACTGAGCACAGAGCCCAATGCGGGGCTCGATTCTGTGACCCCAAGATTATGATCTGAGCTGAAATCAAGAGTCATACTCTCAACTTACCAAGCCACCAAGGTGCCCCTCCTTTTTACTTTTTGAATGTGGCTATTAGAAAATTTACATATGTGGTTCAACTTCCAATAACACTTTTTAGATTCTCCTATTTTTCAGAATAGAGCACCTACTGAATACAGTACTCTCTGCTTACCTGAAGTATTGCTTTCCACAGTCAACCGCAGTCTGGAAGCAGATGATCCTCCTCTGACTTCTGGCCAGAAGATCCACAGTAACCTAACTCTCCATCACAATGCCTGCATCAGTGACCTCACTTCACCTCATCACATAGGCATTTTATCATCTCCCATCATCACAGAAAGGTGAACATAGTACAGTAAGATATTTTGAGAAAGAGAATGCCCACATTTATATTACTTTTATTATAGCATATTGTTGTAATTGTTTCATTTTATTACTATTGTTATAAATCTCTTACTGTGCCTCATTTAAAAATTAAGCTTTATCACAGATAATGTGGAAAAACACAGTCCTTGCAGGGTTCAGTACTATGCGTGGCTTCAGGCATCTGCTGGGGGTCTTGGAACACACCCCGTGTGGATAATGGGGGGCTGCTGCACAGACAGTCATCTCTCTTCGTTAAGTAGGTCATTGTTCATACCACAAGTTCAGTCCAAAGACTGGTCTCCTCTAAGGTGAGAGGGGGAAAAAGGATAGAGAATGAGCCTTATCCTGAAGCCATCACCAGTTCTAACACTGCACATCATTAAGAGTATCAGATCTAGCTGTCTTCAGGTGGGTGGGCAATGAAGACAGCTGGCCAAGGCAGTTGGATGGCTGAGTTGGGACAAAAAGGAGAGCAAGGTGTAGCCAGGTAAGGGAATACTCCAGAGCATGGAACACATACAAGAGAGCTGGATGGGTTCTGATTTAAGAGGGAGGCCCTTATATATGAGTGTTTGGGGTTCTTGGAGGGGTGAATGTAGGGAAAGAGGAAACAGAACAGAAAATGGAAACCTCCCCAAAAGAAGCTTTGGGATGGATGACAGGCAAACATTCTTCTGCAGGCATCAGTTTAAAATACATGGCATTGTGATATCCCCTCCGATGTCACGTAATATTCTTTTTTTTTTAATATTTTATTTATTTGACAGAGAGAAACACAGCTAGAGAGGGAGCACAAGCAAGGGGAGTGAGAGAGGGAGAAGCAGGCTTCCCGCCGAACAGGGAGCCCGATGCGGGACTTGCTCGATCCTGGGTCTCCGGGATCATGACCTGAGCCGAAGGCAGTCGCTTAACCAACTGAGTCACCCAGGCGCCCCCATGTCAGGTAATATTCTTTACCCCAATTCTACTCCAGGTCTGTGAACTGGCTTCCACAGTTGCTGCCTGCCTATCGGCAATGTTTCATAAGAACAGGAAGACATTCGATTCATACTATCTATACATTATATGAATTAAAACTAAATGCTATTTAAAAATATTTCAGAATTAGCATGCAAATAAACAGCTTGCCTTGGTAATTATAAATCAAGACAGAGCAGCTTCAGGAGGCTGAAGTGATAAACTAAGCCAATATACGAGAGAAATCATATCCATAGTTACTCACAAATATGGGAAAGTGTTATAAACGGCACTGTTTCTTTTTCTTTTCTTTCTTTTTAAAAAAAAATACTTTATTTACTTATTTGACAGAGAGAAACACAAGAAGGGAGAAGCAGGCTTCCTGCCAAGCAGGTAACCTGATGTGGGATTCCGGGATCATGACCTGAGCCGAAGACAGACGCTCAGCAACTGAGCCACCCAGTGCCCCAACGGCACTGTTTCTATAGAGAATGCAATATACAGTATATAGAAATTGTCTATAGTGGACTCTATATTGTATCATTTCATCTATTTTTCCCAATAAGAATGGATAAATACACCAACTGTGTAGTTGGTATGCTTTTTTTCCTTTACCATCAGTGAAAGATATCAGGGCACTCTGTGAGGTTGGACTATATGATGTGTGAATTCATGTATGCTATCTTATAAGGAGTTATTTGTATATGAAATCTTATGCACATAAGATTGAAAATGTATACTTTATCAGCAAAGGGGAAAAAAAAACAGCTTTAAATCCTAGTGCCTTGCACTTCAAATTTCTGGCTGATACATAAGCCTTTTAAAAGCCCATGCTATTATTAAACAACTCCAAATTTCTACAGCTCTGTATGTTTAGATAATATTAACTCCTCAACCAGCCACCCTGTGACATTTGGCATGCAATGCTTCATTTTTTCCGTCTGTATTTTTTCTCATCTAGCTTTTTCAGAAACGTTATTCCTATTTCTGTCACACGGTCGCCTTTCAGTCTGTCCTGCAGGAATGTAACATCAGCCGCCAAATGAACCTAGGAAAGGGGAAAAAACAAAACAAAACAGGCCTGTGTCATTTAGGTTTAAAGAAAACTCCTTAAAATTTTCTCTGTTTTCAGCTTTATTTACCCAATAAGTGGCTGACTTTCCTTATAGAATGCTAAAAAAGAGGCTTGCTCTATGGGTGAAGGCCCTTTACTGTATGGTCTCCCAGATGGTCAGCCGTGTGTCAGCTCTGTGCTGTGAGTCTGCAAAGAGAAGGGTGGGCCAGGTCAGGCCCAACGCAGATGATTCTGGGGCCGCCCCAAGATATGGGCCCACTCAGGGCACAGCTGAACTATGGGTCCATCTCAAGAAGAACACAAATTCCTAACTCAAAGATAAGCTTCACCCAATGGGCCTTGTCAAGTAGAACTTCAAGGATGAATGGATTCTTAAACAATTTCTTTCCAGCTGACTTGCATTCAGTCATTCTGTCATCAGGTAAATAACATAATCACTTGTCCTAACAACACTAGGCAATCACTTATGGCTTGGAGAGCTTTGAAAAAGTACCAACTGAATAAATTATAGATGTAAAATTAAAGATTGAAATTACAGACATGAATATTTGATATTCAGCCCTTCTTTTGCACTGTAAAGCATTTCCTACTTCCGATACATTGAAGTAATCCCACAGGGCTTACTTCTCTATTCATTAAAATGTACTCACATTAAAGCAGCATATTGCTGACCTACTACCCTCAACAGAGTGTCCACTCAGCTATTTAAAGTCATTGGGATAAATAAGATAGCTAAGTGAAAGTACGTGGTTGGTCAAAGCAAATAATAAGTGAAAAAGCCTGGGTCTAGTAGGCATTTGAAATATAGACGCTATATTCACCTTCATTTTCCCCCTCTTGAGATCTTTTTTGTCTTTGTCAAAATTTAATAGAAGTTCAAGTAAAATAAACAAGGCTTCAGGCTACGCTGAAGCTATTTGGATATATATTTGAGGCCACATGAGGTCTGATACATGTTTGTTATATAGCACTAGAATCAATGTTATCCATGAAAGCTAGAGAACTCTTTATCCTATTTTTGTCTTTGTTTTATGGCTCATCTCTTTGCTTATAAACTCTCAGAACATTTCCCTTTTCCTTTCTTGATTTCTGGATTATAGGGTAAACCTAACAAATGGTAAGATAGAAGCATGGAAGATCTGTGTGAATAATACATTATTTTTGATTGTTTTACTCTTTTGGATTATCTGTTATTATATCCTTCCTCTAATTATCACCAATAATTAAAAATGACATGAATTCCTCATTATTGAGTAGGTCAACACATGTCTAGTCTTTGGCTATTCTCTGATCCCACCACTCTTGATAGGTAAGCTCTGGGAAAATGATTTTGTGGACTATTACCTCTTTCTAATCTGCCCTTGGCTCAACGGTCTTGACAGATTTGTCTTCTTCTTCCTTCACTTTCCCAAACCAACTTTTACTAAGCTCCTTCCAGCTTTTTCTGTCCCTACGTGTTTTGACTATTTTGCAGGTCTTGTTTTACTTAGCCTCTCTGCTATCCTTGATCTTGTGAATCACTCTCTCTTCTTGAAATACTCTCCTCCTTTGTTTCTAACTCCATTCTGTTCTAGTCTTTTCTCCACCTCTGATTCCTCCTTCTTGGCATCCTTTGCAAGCCTTTGTATTCTCTCTTCAATTTACACATTATTGTTATTGCTTCCTAGGGTTCCACCTATGACTCCTTTTCCTTCTTCCACTACACACCTCCGATGCATCTTTTGATGGTTCCAATGTCTCTTCAGTCCATGTCTCTCTGTGACTTTCACACATGTGTAATAACTTTTTATTGGGTATCATCACTTGTCTGTCGGTTAGACACCTCAAGTCCAGAACCTCCCAAGTTGAACGCCTCACATTGTCTGTCGTAACCCCCACCATACCCCTCTTTGGTGTGCTCTCTTGGTTAACAGTACAACCATCAGGTTGCGCAGAACTCTGAATAATTCCTGACTCTTTTTTCTAATCTTGTCTCTTTCAGTCAACTGATAACCTAGTCTTCAGTCTAATTAATTACTAATCTGCCATCTTAATGTTTAAATTGGTTTTCTCCCCTCCACTCCTATTGTCAGTCTTTATTCTGGTTTTTCTTGAGGTTACCATCACAGCCTTCCAACTGTCTTCTTCTTCCCTCCAGCTTTATACCCTCCTGTACACTTTCAATTTTGACAACAGAGGAATGAAATTCCAAAACCACAAATTTCAAAATATCATTCCCTTGTTTATCAACCTATAATGGGTCTCTACTGCCTTCCATACAAAAGTCTAAATTTCCAAGCTTGGGTCATCTGAATGCCCTCCACCACTTTTAAAAAATCAGGCCTCTGTAAAGAAGTGAAACCTCCTTTTTCATGACAATATCTTTCTTTCTTTCTTTCTTTCTTTCTTTCTTTCTTTCTTTCTTTCTTTCTTTCTTTCTTTTCTTTTCTTTTCTTTTTTTTTTTTTTGACAATATCTTTCTAAATCTACGTGTCACCCATACTGAACTCATTCAAGTTCCTTGTTCCTCAAATGAAATTTTCTTTTTGTGCCTTTGGACATGCTCCTTTTACTCAGAATATTATTTCCCCCTGCTCTGTTCACCCTAAGGCCTTGCTCCCCCTAACTCCTATTTACCCTTCATATGCCAGCCCAGACTTTCTCCAGGAAGTCATCCCCGCCCCACCACCCAGTCCAACCCAGCTCCTCCCATAGCCATTGTCCACACTTTACACATCTGACTTCTCTACTGAACAGAAACTCTTAAAGGGCAGTGACTATGTCTTACTCATCCTGTATGCTCAGTGCTTTTCAACAGGTGCTGATCACTGCCTTTGTTAAGTCAATGAATAATTCAGGTGTGGAAGCCAGCCTCCAAAACAGACAGCAGTGATCTCTGCCTCCTATTGCTCACACCTGCAGGCAGCACCCTCCCACACTGTACCAGGGTAAGCAGCACCTGTTTCAACTGGGGAAAGGAATTCAGGAAGCCTCTAGCCAACAGCCAGTTAGGCACTGAAGCCATGTGAGTAAGCGTGGAGGTGGATTCTCCAGCCTGCATCCAGTCTTCACCATGGCAGCCCTGGCCCACCGCCGGACTGCATGGGTATTAAGCTCTGGAAGGCTCCTAGCCACAAGAACTACAGGCTCCTAGTAAAAACTCTTCCCAGATTTCTGATTCTTAGAAACTCTGTGAGATAATAAATTGTTTCAAGCAGTTGTATTTGGAGGAGTCATTTGTTACACAGCACTAGCTAACAAATATATCTGGCCAAATGAAATATGTGCTTTACCATTTCCAAGGCACCTCTAATAATCCCACAGAGTAAATTGCAGTAGCACAGAGAGGAACGCCCAGCGGGGAGCTCTTCCACAAACTCCACCAGCGGATTCTTGTCTAGGATCAGGGAAAATTCAGTCCTGCTTGAGTTTTTACAGGTCACACTTGGTGTAATCCCCAAGTACATCTTAAAGGCAACCTAATAAAGAGGAAGAAAAATTCTACTAAAACTTGGTCTAGAACAAATATCTATCAGCAAAGCACCCACATATTGTATACCAGGGAGTGCACATGATGCTTAAGCATGTGGAGTTTGTAGTCGGGAAGTCTGGGTTCATACTCAGCTTTGAAATGTACTGACCCTATGACCTGTACAAGTCTTAAACCCTTCATTTTTATGGATATCTTAAGGGACCAGTTTTCTGTGAAAACAGTATGCTTTATGAAACAGATTTAAGCATTATTTCTCAAAAAATCATTTTCAAAGATAAATATCATTCAGGAGGGTAAGAAATTAAAATGTTAGTCATCATTAGGGTTGGGGTAGGGGTAGGCATGAGGTCAAAGGCAGAGATACCGAGAAGTTGCTATGATCCCCCTGGGAAAGAAACGATGAGGACCTTTTCCTTTCCGTCTTCCATTCAAAACTCAAATGCTCCCCAAACTTTTCCATCTAAGTTTCAAAGAGCCTAAATCCTAACATTTGGCTCGAATCTCTGACACTAGTCAGTTTAAGAGGATACCAAATGAATCTTTCAGATCTTAAGGCAAGGTAGCAGGTCTTAAGCAGCAAGGGAAAAGCCATCATGAAACTCCGGGCTTGGACACATGATTTGGCTCCCAGTGAACTGGCTGAAACCGCTTTCTGCTCACGTTGATTGCTCTGGCTGGAAAATTCCTAGACTATTATTGCTATGACTGAGAATCCAAGCCACATGAAAATAATAGAAAATGAAAGCAGTGCCCTTTGAATTTACTCTGAGTCTCAGCGTTTTGGCCCCAGCTCCACAGCCCCAAATCCACCAGTAGGAGGCATTATCTGAACATGGTTGGGAAAGACTCATTCCTGGGGAATGACTGGTTCCTTATCTGGCTGAATTCAGTCTGTGGAGGAAGACTGTTTGCTTCTAACTAAAAAAGAGCTCCACCCTCAGCCACCAGCTCTGCTGCTCGGCCAATACATAAGGGCAAAGCCTTTTCCCTTGCTGTATCTTCAGCATGGATGCTTTTCAGGGAATTTTAAAATTCTTCCTCAATCAGAAAACTGTTATTGGCTACAGCTTCATGGCTCTGCTGACCGTGGGGAGTGAGCGTCTCTTTTCGCTGGTGGCCTTTAAGTGTCCCTGCAGCACTGAGAATGTGGTCTATGGGCTGGTTTTCCTGTTTGCACCTGCGTGGGTGTTGCTGATCCTGGGATTCTTTCTGAACAGCAAGTCTTGGAGGCTCTTCACAGGCTGCTGTGTGAACCCCAGGAAAATCTTCCCCAAAGGCCACAGTTGCCGCTTTTTCTATGTCCTCGGCCAGATCACTCTGAGTTCTTTGGTGGCTCCGATGATGTGGCTTTCTGTGGCTCTGCTCAATGGGACATTTTATGAATGTGCCATGAGCGGGACCAAAAGTTCAAGACTCCTGGGACTGATTTGCAAGGGCAAGCCCCAGGAGTGCTGGGATGAACTCTACAAAGTCTCTTGTGGCAAAACCAGCATGGCAGCCGCAGACAACGAAGAAGTGAAGCTGTCCCTTCAAGCCCAGTCTCAGGTAAGGAATGATAGGCTCACCTTTCTCTCCTGGCAGGAGCTTGAAGGATTCTCTCGGGGACTCCCTTCAGGCAGAGCTGAGTCTGAATCTTGCTAGTACATTTTGAAACTAAAGGAAAATTGCAACACGATGCATGAAGACAATCTCAGGAAAAGCTTTTTAGAGGTTGGAGGCTCAATAAAATTGCTGATTGGATTGTCTTTTCCACTTCCGAAAAGAAAATATCCTCTGGGTTATGCATATGTAAATACTTAAGCGCTTTTAGAACAATCTCTCTGGGTTGACTTGGTAAATAATGCATGACACTAGCTCATAATTGAGTGTTAATGGCAGAGCTGTAATTAGAAATTACTGCCTCCTATCAATTATTTATTTTCAAACTGGTTTCTTAGAAAAACACGCACAGAGAGCATTCATCTATTAAAATATAGCTGATCCAAACGAGCAAATATTTTTCAAAGCGGCATGTAATATAATTAGTAGAGATCCCCTCAAATGATTTCTGATCACTGTTTTTCTGTGGATAAATTGTTTTCTCTGTGGATAAATGTTGTCAAGATTGAGAAAAATTTCCTGTGGAAAATAGGCGTTGGCAGTCTTTAAATAGCCGTTAGTGAAAAGGGACCGTATTCTCCAGGGAGTTTCCGTCCTCTGCTCTTTGTCCTCTGTACAGCTGAAGAAGTTCTTACATTACTCCAGCAGCTCCAGATTTGGGACATTGTTTCATGTAACAGAAGGAAACTAGCTTCACCTGACACCAGGAAGGAGCTTGTCGTCCTCCCAGGTACCTGAGCACAAATCCAGACGTGAAGGCTTCCTTGGCCTCGGGAAAAGACTGAACTCCTTCTCGTGAGTCATAGGGTTACATTCCCCAAACCGAAACAGCTAATCAGAGTAGATAAACAGATGCACAATTTGTCAGGAATGCCATTTGTTTCAGAAACATAGTGCACTGAAAGGAGTATAATTTTACTTTGTCAACAAGGACTTACCTTTCCAACAACACATCAGGGCAGTCTGGTTTTAAAGTCATACTTTCCAAAGCTGCCCGGCAGTAGAGTCACACTGTACTTTTTACATGAATTGATAAGCTTGAAAATTTTCCCAGACAAAATCTTTTGTTTAATACATAGAGCACATCCTGGATAAAAACATGCCAGGAGCCCAAACGTCTTCTTTCTTTCGTTGAAGGAAGGTATTAATTACACATGTTATGATACAATGGGTGATTTATGATCTATGTCCTCAGGCACCAGACTCCATTCAGTTAGTGCAAGATCCAAACACTTACCATTGTGTGAGCTTTTCTTCTCTAAACACAGGCATAAGGAAATCATGCATATTCTGTCATCCCTTAGCCCGAGCACACCACCTGTTTACTTTTCAGCAGAATGAGAAGGACCTGAGGCTGAGTACTAGGGGAGGATGCGTGTGGGATGTGGACATAGTCTGAGCTGTGAGGATAGCAGGTGCTGACCACAGTGGTTCAGCAAGGCAGGAGCAACAAACAATCCAGATCAATAATAGTTGAGTATGTGGGTGGGGGTGGAAAAAGTGCCCCATCCAGGGGCGGGACAAAGAAACAAGACATCCAGCTGGATGGCTCTCTATTCTTAAAGAAGTTGAGAGGACCAGTGGTCAGAGCTTGGTCTTAGTGTTGGCAGCTTTGGGTTTGGATCCTGATTCTACCACTTACACTCTGTGACCCCAAGTTCACAGTTTGACCCCTCTGAGCACCTGTTTACTCATAGTTGGGACTAATAACACCTACCTTGGGGGGTTGCTAGAAGGTGTAGAGATGATGGACATACATGGGCATCAGGCTACTGACATGCAGTGTAAGTATTCTAAATTAATGAGAAAACTGCCAGGGGAGTCATGCAGAGTGGGACATACTGAGGGCTGCGGCAGGAGCATCCACCATGGTTAGTTAGATTCTGGATACTACGAACAAGAGGATTCAGCGCTCAGCACTCAGGTGAGAGCAAGGTGACACTAAGATCAGACTAAGATCTGTAGTCGATCAAATAGTATAACTCAAGCAGAATTGGTTCAGATATTGAGGTGAGATGGAGGAGGGCCTCCTACAGGAGGCCCAGCCGGGTGGAAAGAGGAAGGTAGAAGATGAAGAAAAGAGGAAGATCTGGAAGTAGCCAACCACAAGCGATTCAAGGTAAGTATGAGGACTTTCACATGATAGGAGCTGTGCCTTATTCATAAATCATGCTGGAAAGATACGAAGTTCAGTATAACGCTTTTACATAAACATCTATACATTTGAAAAATAGCAGCACGTGATAGTAGCCAACACTTCTGAATGCATATGTATGTCTACATTGCCTTATTTTAATCCCCCAAATTCCCCTCTGAGGTGGGTGACTGCCTTTTTACAATCAAGGAAATGAGGCACCCATAGGAACCGAGAACACCTACAGGAAGGCGAAGGTTGAGATTTAAACCCACTTGGTGCCAATCCAGAGTTGGCATTCATGTGGAGTCTGAGGCCTTCACAATGATGCCACAGTGTGAGCCAGAGGGAGGGAACTCCCGGTTTAAAGCATCGGGGCTTGTTTGTTGTTCTGGTGTGGTCTGAATGGGTTCATTTGCAGATTATTGCCTCTATTTTCAAATAGGCCCAGTTACTGAGAAATACTAAGAGTCATCTAATGAAAATGTCAAGAGAGACCATGAAAGGGCTCTGTTGGTTGTCCAAATCGGAGATTAATTCCAACTGTGACAAATGTAATTAAGAACAATAAGAAAGTTTAGAAGGTCACTTGAGCTATTTAGAGTTCTGCTTTTAAAATTCAGGGAAAAAAAATGCCAGTTGAATGAGTTTGTACTCAGAAAGGATTTTTTTCCCCCAATTACCAAAATTCAGAACCAATAACACTGAAGGTTTAGAATGAGTCTAATTTTTTTTTCATGGCTTTTAGGCAGCCTTTCAATTCTTCTAGCTTCAGTTTTCCCATTGTATTATGTCTCTCTCACTTTATCATGGGTGATGACTAATGGAATTAGTCATCTTTCAGAGAGGATCCGTTATTCTCCACAAACAACCTAAAATGGAAAAATCAGTCCCTGGCCCATGAATATATACTTATCAAAGCCTGAAAACTCCCGGCTGAGGAAATGCTCATTTCCTCCAGTGATCACATTCACTCATGCATGGAATTCTTTCCTTTATTTATTTGAGAGAGAGAGAGAGAGAGAAAGCATGAGAGGGAGGAGGGTCAGAGGGAGGAGCAGACTCCCCAGCCGAGCAGGGAGCCCCATGCAGGACGGGATCCTGGGACTCCAGGGTCATGACCTGAGCTGAAGGCAGTCGCTTAACTAACTGAGCCACCAAGGTGCCCTGGAATTCTTTCCTTTAATAACGAATACTCCCTGAGGGCTCGGTTTAGGTGATTCTTGGATAATTTATATTTTTGCCCTTTTCCATTCGTCTGCCTTCTGATTGTTTCTTTGCATATCAGCAATGTGGGGGGGGTAGATGATAGGGATTGGGTAAACCAAAAGTTTACTTTGACTGTTAAAAAAATATTGTTGGGCGCCTAGGTGGCTCAGTTGGTTAAGTGACTGCCTTCGGCTCAGGTCATGATCTTGGAGAACTGGGATCGAGCCCCACGTCGGGCTTCCTGCTTGGCGGGAAGCCTGCTTCTCCCTCTCTCATTCCCCCCTGCTTGTGTTCCCTCTCTGGCTGTATTTCTCTCTGTCAAATAAATAAATAAAATCTTTTAAAAAAATATTGTTAAAAAACGAGCGTGAACGATTTCCACTGAGATGTGGCAATGACCATGGTATTAATGTAGCCATATGCTTACCAGTAACACCACCTCCCACCCTGGGAAGTAGCTATGTTTCTGCACATCTCAATATCTCTTTTTTTTCTAAGATTCTAGGTTGGTGCCTGATTTGTTCAGCATCTTTCTTCTCTCTGCTCACCACGTGTTACGCCCGCTGCCGATCTAAAGTTAGCTACCTTCAGCTGAGTTTTTGGAAGACGTATGCACAAAAGGAAAAGGAGCAGTTGGAAAACACATTCCTGGAGTACGCCAACAAGCTGAGTGAGAGAAACCTGAAATGCTTTTTTGAAAACAAGAGGCCAGATGTCTTCCCTATGCCCACCTTTGCAGCCTGGGAGGCCGCTTCCGAGCTACATTCTTTCCACCAAAGCCAGCAGCATTACAGCACCCTGCATAGGGTGGTGGAGGACGGCCTGGAACTTGGCCCTGAGGATGATGAGACCGCAGTGGTACTTGTGGGTACTGCCCACAGCGTGTAGTCCACCCACAACCACGGACTCGTGGTGTTCAGGGCTACACTCATTCTGACATTTTTGGCTGCACCAGTAGCAACCAGTGCATCCCTGTGTTTTCTCACAATATTTCCTTGAGGACAAGAACCCAAAGGGAAGCAGCTCCCAAGAGCAGGCAGTGTCAGGATGTGCTCAAACGGATGCCGAGAGAGTGGTCAAGGATGGTGAGAAAGGTGCTCTTCCAGTGATGGGGGTTTGGGTTCAGGGGCTTCAAGTTCTTTTTTTTTTTTTTTAATAAATTTTGTTTACACATTTGAGAGAGAGAGAGCACGCATGCACAAGTTGGGGGGTGGGGCAAAGGGGAAGATGGAGAGGGAGAAGCAGACTTTCCGCTGAGCGGGGAGCCAGATGATGACTCAGGGCTGGATCCCAGGACTCCAGGATCATGACCTGAGCCAAAGGCAGATGCTTAATGGACTGAGCCACCCAGGCACCCCAGTGGCTTCAAGTTCTAAGGTTTTATGGTTTGACAGTGAAACTCATGCCAGAAGTTCAGCCACTCTGTGTCAATATTGTTCATGGCCTCTAGGGGCAGAAGTGGTGACTTGTGAGTAAGCAAGACCTCTTACCAGACAGCCATAGACAGTGGGATCTGTACTCAGAGGAAATCCTTGTCCTGCAAATCTATCCTACTGCCTTTCAAGGACATATGAAATTCTACCATTTGGAATTCATTTCCTTGGGATCTGAAGACAGCAGTGCTCAAGAATAACACATTGAAAGGATATGATGCCTGAAATTCAGAGCTTTTCACATGTTTCCACTCTGTACTGAAAGTATTTCACTGCAGGCAGGGCCATATTATGGTTTGGGGGGACCCTAGGCACTTCTGCCTTTATCACCCCTTTCTACATTAAAGCACACACACACACACAAACACACACATGACTGTATTAATATAAAGACAAGTATATTAATATTATATATTAAATCATTTTTTTCAACCCCAAAGTTCATTTATTTTCATCTGATTTTAAAATAAATTAAAAACAATTTTGTGAGCCTCCACAAGTATCACGGGCCCTAGGTGTAGTACCTACTGTGCTAAATGGGTAAGTTGGTCCTGACGGGACATTTGGGGAAACTATTAAGGCAGTGCTAGTGGAAAACTGTTTCACAGTTTTACGTTTATCAGAAATAAATCAAATTTTGCATTATATTATGTAATATACCCATGTTAGTTTAAATATAAACATATACATATATGTATAGTTTAGACCTATACATATTTACTAACATATACATTAGTTTAAATCTATACATACACACATATTATATATAAGTATATATTATATATATGTATATAATGTATATATATACACAATATGTATGTGTGTATATGTATATATGCATATGTCTATATTTAAGTTCCCCCTAAATTTCTTAGTAGAATTGATGTGTAAGGAAGAGGCACTATAGTTTGTGCTATGCTCTCATCTTTTATTGCTAAGAGTCCTGGCCCCCTAGCTGACGAATCAGGAAATGAACCCTTCGTGACCAGGGACATTATCCCCAGTTGAAGAAAAGACCCTAAAGATGTTAAGATCCAGAACATGTCCTTGGGAACTTAGAGCAGGCTCAGGTGTGTGTGTGTGTGTGTGTGTGTGTGTGTGTGTGTGTGTGACAATGGAAGGTGGAGGATGTAAAGTTGTAATATATTTGCAATATATTTGATACATTACTTGGATTTTAAACATGGTGTGTGATTAATATTTAACAACTAGCTCTTTAAAAAGTCCTGATTTGAAGTGTTTACCAATTTCTATGACACAGATTCAAGTTACTGAGGTGAGATCACTGAAGGCAGAGTGAGGAAGAGATGCTAACCACCAGCTCTCTTGAGCCTTTCAAAGAAGTTCTTAAAGCTAGCATTTTTTTTTTTTTCATTTACATTGGTTTTAACCAAAACAACTTCACTGCATCTTTGGTGCATCTGAGTTGCACTTAAAAATATTTTATTTATTTATTTGAGAGAGAGAGAGTGAGTGAAAAAGAGCATGAGAGGGGAGAAGATCAGAGGGAGAAGCAGACTCCCCACGGAGCCAGGAGCCCAATGCGATGCAGGACTCAGTCTCGGGACTCCAGGATCATGACTTGAGCTGAAGGCAGTAGCTTAACCAACTGAGCCACCCAGGTACCTCCTGGGTTTCACTTTAATAAAACCTAACTATGGTAATACAGCTCATTGGCTCTAATGGAAAGATGGAGTCTTGATCCTTCACGGCTTGAATCTGGCCTTTCTGAACCAATAGCACCTAGCAGAAGTGAGGCCAGCTGTGCAAGTGGTGCAGCTTATGCCTTATCTCTAACAATGCTCAGCCTGGCAGAAGGCAACCACCACCCAAGAAGTCCAATTACCCTGAAGGCTCCAAGCTCTGAGGAAGGCCAAGCTAACCAGGAAACAGAGACAGAAAGAGAGAGAGACAGAGAGACAGAGAGAGGAGCCCGGTCAGCCCCAGCCATCCCAGTCATTCTAGCTTAGGTGCCAGGTGCATTAGTGAAGAAGACATTCCAGACAGCCTCAGTAGACATGAAATGGAGAAGAACCAGAGAACCCAACCAAGAGCCAGAACAAAGACCTCAGGACTATGGTCCTAGTGGAGCCCTACCAGCCATCCAGACCGTTAAGCTGTCCCTTCGGAGGCTTCAGACATTGTAGGGCACTCCCTATTGTGTCTTGCCTAAATCCCTGACCCAGAAAATCATGAGCTTAAATAAATATTCATTGTTTTAAGCCACCAAATTTGGGGGCACTATGAAGATAAAGTGGAGGCAAATTAAATTTAGACATAGATTTATACAAAGATTCTCTTCATGCATAAGCTTTTCCTTAATTTGTTTGTCTAGATTCCATTTAACAGTATATTCTCAATGGCACAGTTTAATAGATGCTGGATAGGTATCCCTCCAAAACTATTCCACCAAAGCCCGAGATTAATTTGCAATTACTTCTGGCTAAATTTGTTTTGAGAGGAACATACTTCTATGGGTTAAATTATGGTTAAAATAAACATATGTCTGAGAAAAGTAACATATAATTTGTCATTAATACTTAGAACAAAATGGGATCACAGGAGACAGGATAGGTTGGCCTTGAGTAAACTAGAAACAGATTGTTCTTTTAGTCTTGCTCCTCAAAGTGATGTCTCAGACCATCAGCATCAGGAGGGAGTTGGTTAGCAATGCAGAATCATATCCTATCCCAGACCCATTGAATCAAGCCTTCAGTCTGATGGGATCTTAGGCGATTCCTACAAAATAGAAATTTTAGAAACCCTAGAGCAGTTGTTCTCAAACTTTCATCTCATGTCAGAATCCTCCAGTACAAAGTGGGCCATGCTGGGGAAGGCAGGCTAGATGAGATTCAAATCTTGGGCATGCCCCAGAGCTCCTGAATTAGATACCTCGGTTATGTTATCAACCTGTCTGGCAACATGGGAGGCCTTTCCATTTGATTTCTATTTATTCAAAGCTCCCCTTTGTCCTTTAGAAATAGTTTAAAGCTTTCCTCACACAAGTTTTGTAAGTTTCCTGTACTTCTAGGCATTCTTCTTTTCTGCTATAGTCAGTGCTTTCTTTTTCCCATAGTATGTTCTAAGTGGTGCTTAGTTGAGTTCATGAAAAAAGCTATTTCTTGATGCATATTATGATTTTATTCTTTGTTGAGCTCTTCAGAATTAGAAAATAACTATTTTGCTATTCCTAAGGATATGATGAATCCACACAAGAAATAATGAATTCTAAATTCCTAGGGGAAAGCACGATGGGATGAGGACTATGCCACTTGAAGCCACTCATGTTCCCTAGCATCGCTAAAAGTGGGACAGCCAGAGATCCTGTGCCTCCTTACACTGCACAGTGCAAGAGTAAGTCCACAGGATCACCTGTCAAATATTTTCTAAAAAATTCAGTCTGAATGGAATTGAGTGTTTAGACCCAATTACTACTTTAAAGGAAATACAGGCCGAAGAAAACAAGTTAATGGGGGAAGAAACCAAGTAAATTGACAATACAGGACATTCTATTTGACCCATGATACAGTTTTCTACAGACCAATGGCATGAAAAAAGAGGAAAAAAGAGATGAGACATGACAACCAGAAGCAACACATGAGCCGTATTTGTGTTGCTTCTGGTTGTCGTGTCTCGTCCCTGATTTCAGGGAATTATTTATAATAATATTATAAATTAAACACATGTATAGAAAATATATTCCATGTCATGTATAATAGCAGTGTGGTGGTTTATATTTTTTAAAAAGTCCTTACCAGTTATAGATACATATTGAAATGTTTCTCTGTAAATTAGCATAATGTTTATAATCTTCTTTAAGGATGCCTGGGTGGCTCAGTCGGTTAAGTGTCTGCCTTCAGTTCAGGTCATGATCCCAGGGTCCTGAGATGAGGCCTAGTTGAGAATCCCTGCTCAGCAGGAAGTCTACTTTTCCCTCTGCCCTCCCCTTCACTTGTGAGTGCCCTCTCTCTCTCTCAAATAAATAAGTAAAATCTTAAAAAAAAAATAAAATATTTCAGCACAAAAAGGGCAGATAGTTGAAAGATGAACAAGAACTGGCAAAGATAGATACTTGTTGAACCTGGAAAGGTGGTACATGAGATTTAGAAAACGTTCTCTCTACCTTTGTGTGTGCTTGACAATTTTCGTAAGAGTTACACAAAGAAATAAATGGTATGCTCACCTCAGTTCTTCTGCTGAAGTGTTGTCAATCAGCTCTTGCTTACCTAGTTGGATCCTCTAGTATCATTCTCAGAAAAAGTCGTTAGGAATACTATTCCCTGAATTCTTAGTCAGTAAAATGTTGACCTGTTCTCTACTTGAAGAGTTCTCTACAGCTTAGCTGGTTCACACTTTCTCTACTTGAGTATTTTAGGTGTTGCCCCGCTTCCTTTTGTTGCTGGATGTTGCTGAGGAAAAATCCAGTGCCATCCTGATTTATTCCCAACATGATGTTTTTACCTGTATTTTCACATCTTTTTTTTAAAAGATTTTATTATATATTTGAGATAGAGAGCGCAAGAGAACATGAGTGGGGGTGGGGTTAGGGGGAGGGGCAAAGGGAAAAGGAGAAGTGATAGGCTCTATCTCAGGACCCTGAGATCATGACCTGAGTTGAAGGCAGACATTTAACTGACTGAGCCACCCAGGCGCCCTGTAGTTTCACAACTTTAAAGTCTTTAAAGTTCAATAATGTTACTAGATGGACCTTCAGATAGGTCTCTTGGATCAGTTTGCTCTGCTCCAAGTTACATTCCTTCATTATGGAGAAACATTTTCTTTTGTTTTAAGAAACTGGGATTTGTGAATTTCTTCTTCTTCTCCTTGTTGTATTATATGATTTTCTTTCTTTCTTTTTTTCTTTCTTTCTTTCTTTCTTTCTTTCTTTCTTTCTTTCTTTCTTTCCTTCCTTCCTTCCTTCCTTCCTTCCTTCCTTCCTTCCTTCTTTCTTTCTTTCTTTCTTTCTTTCTTTCTTTCTTTCTTTCTTTCTTTCTTTCTTTTTAAGGATTTTATTTATTTGACAGAGAGAAACACAGCTAGAGAGGGAACATAAGCAGGGGGAGTGGGAGAGGGAGAAGCAGGCTTCCCACCAAGCAGGGAGCCCGATGTGGGGCTCAATAACCAAGATCATGACCTGAGCCGAAGGCAGACATTCAACAACTAAGCCACCCAGGTGCCCTGAATTATATTATTTTCAAGAAACTTTGTGGTTTTGGATTCAGAACTAAGCCACTGCTATGCTCTTATTGAAATTTCATTAATTTAACAATAATTTTTAAAAACTAAATTGATCTTTGTAGTCTTCATTCTTATTTCCTCTATTCCTACCCTCTCCTTTCCCTCTGCCTGCCCCTAAAACCAGAATAGAGTTACTACTTGATTTTTTGACCCTTACAGCCCCTGACCTATGAAGTAAATAGCAAGGAGCAGGGATCCACAGATGAGCCTCTCACATGGTAGCTGCAAGGGTGAACATTTCCCTCTTTGTGTGGCTGTGATCTTGACGGTTACCATATATTCAATCCAATGCCAAGAATTGCCCAAAGTTCCCAAGGGAGCCTACACTGCCTCGAGGTGCTGACGTAAGAAAGGATCCGGCTCTGGTTCTAATCATTATAGCAGTGGCTTCCGACTAAACCTTAATGGAAGGCCAAAATGTGTACTGGGACATAATGAGATTTTAAGAGAGACAAAAGGACAAGCTGAGCTACTGAAGCTGGAGCCTGAGCACGGAGGGAAGCCTTTGAGCAAGAGAAGTAGTAGGACTTTGAACTTAAACCTATTTAAGGAGGATTTTGATCAAGAACATTGAGTTAGTTTAATTCTTTTAGGGATTGAAATATATTTATTATAAATATAAAATGTCCTATTTCAGTCTGGAAGGAAATCTATTTTTAGGCAGCTTTAATAATAGTTTCTTTTTTTTTTTTTTAAGATTTTACATATTTGACAGAGAGAGAGAGAGCGCGCGCAAGCAGAGTGAGAATTGGGCTCCCTGCTGAGCAGGTACCTGCCTCCTCCCATGTGGGACTTGATCCCAGGACCCTGATGTCATGACCTGAGCCGAAGGCAGACACTTAATGGACTGAGCTACCCAGGTTCTCCTCAAATAATATTTTCACTGTTCAGTTGGTTAAGGTTTAGTTACACAGAAAGAACACTTGTGCAGCTGTAAGAGAAGATCATATTCTAAATTTTGCTCTTCCACTAAGGAGGGAAGGCAGAATTAATGTTTTTTGACAGCCTATTATGTGATAGATACTTTGCATATGGTTTATATTTAAAATTTCCCAAGCACACTGGGGAGGAGGAATTACTGTTTCTATTTTGAAGAATGCTGAAGTTCAAAAAGGTCAAGGTTAAGCCTTAGGTAAGAGAATAGAAGCCTTAATTTGGATCTGGATTCATCTGATCTCTTAACTTCTGCCACAGAAATGTTGTCTCATGTTGGCGTATTCTCAAGTAATTATTTAACCTTTGAAAACACGTTTCTTCATTGGTAAAATCAGAGTGTTGATTTGCTACATCTCTGAGCTTCAACACTGTTATTCTAAATCTTACAGCCAGTAGCACATGAGTTCCATCAATGGGCTTCTTGGGATACTCCTGAGAATTAATGTATAGCTCCAAGATTCCTTGCCTCTTTCCCATTCGGCATAGCTTTTCCACCTGGGGTTTCTAAATTATTTGGGATAGCTGTGCTCAAACTATGCTTCTAGTTCCCTGTATCAATAAGGTCAACTTCCAAATATTTCCTTCAATAAAAATGATACTTGATAAAGAAGGGATCTCAGCACTAGGAAGGTCACAAAAGATTTGGAGTAGTCTCCAGACTTTAATTTTTATATCATTCCAGCCCATCTTTCTGTCTGTCCATATGACAAATCATCTTTTTCAAGTTTCAGATTTCCAGAACCTACAGACACACCTATGCTAGAGAAAAATCTTTATAAGTTTTAAATTGTAATGAAAACTGAGATGCAAGGGGGGGAAATGAATTAATTATTTTATCTAATCACATTCTCTAGATCTTCTCCAGGAATAGGATTAATTAAGAAAACTATGAACTCTGGTGATATGAGTAACTCTGCTTAAGAATGATACCTCAAAATATATACATCTCTGGGTGGAATACATAACCTATGTAACAGTTATTAGGTGCACTATAACAACATTTTATTCCTAGTTTTTTTTGTTTTTTTTTTTAAGATTTTATTTATTTATTTGAGAGAGTGAGAGCTGAGAAGGGGGAGGGTCAAAGGAGACAAAGACTTCCTGCCAAGCAGGGAGCCTGATGGGGACTCCATCCTGGAACTCTAGGGTCATGATCTGAGCTGAAGGCAGTCGCTTACCCAACTGAGCCCTATTCCTAGATTTTAACATGAATGGATATGTGTCTGCTTTAATAGTGATTAAATTGGTATGGCTGATGGTATCAACAGAACAAGGTTCTTTCTCCCAGTGGTTTTTGTTTTTGTTTTTGTTTTTTGTTTTTGGTATTTGAATCATGGGAGGAAACATGAGGGATAGTAATTAGTGTTTTAAAAAGGCTTGTTTCCTTAAATACCTGGCTAACTATGAGTGGATCTCATCTGTATAGGAAATAAGCAGTTAAAAAAAATATAGAGCCACAAATTAGTGTTTGATCTTTTTCCATTTACTTTGGAGTGAATGTCCTAGAAGACCCAGCTTCTCTTCCTACCTCCTTCCCAAGAGATTAGCTAGTCATCCCAACCACTTTTTTTCTAATGACATTTTATTTTATTTGAAACACTTAAGAGATAAATGGGAGGTAACTCTGGAAGAATTGGGACTAAGGATCTGGAGGAGTGGCAGCCCTCACACTCCACCCCTGCCTCTCCAGCAATCACCCTACGGCACCAACCAAGAAACAGTTTGCAAACTCTTGCTTTAAAGCAGAAGAAGCCCATGAAGATTGCTTGGGGGCATTTTAGAAGGTCTGATGCCTGGGTCTTATCTCCAGAGACCACCATTCAATTGATCAAAAGTAGGGCCTGGGCATCTGGATTTTTTTTTCTTTCTTCTTCTTTTTTCTTTCTTTCTTTCTTTTTTAAAGCTCTAGGTGATTCTCTGGAACAGTAAAAATTGAGAACCATTATCCTGGAGTACCACTGAGAGGTCAGGGTAAGTCTGAACAAAATCTTCTGATATGCACTAAGGTCACTGAGCAGGGAGGCCTCAGAGTGTCTATCTTCCCAATGTGTCTCTGAACCCTTGGGCCCAGAGGTACCTTGCTTCTTCCTTTGGGGTTTGGTTCCCCCAGACTATTCCCTCTGCCGTTTTTACCTCCTGGGAAGGAATTTCCTTGTAAGTAGTCACAGTGATGAAATGCTCCCAACCGTATTGCTCTTTTTAATGCACACACTCAGGTCATTTTCGTAAGTCAGGCTCTCGTGAATCTCATCCAAACGAGTTAAGAAATAGAAATAAACCTGAGACTCTCCAAAGGAAAGTTAGGACAGCCTAGATTTTCATGTGCTGATATATCTGGAACATCGAAGACTCTCACCTGGGGCATCTTTTGTCATGGTGCCAAGGAGATAAGAGGCCTAGATAAAGCCAGATGTCCCATGAGACCCGGTTGTATACAGAAAACTGGAAGATGGACATTTGTAGGTAAGGAGTGGGATAATTTGCAGAATTTACTGACAATTGAGAGATACTTCTCTTTGACTAAAGGAAAAATAATATCATACAAGTGTCATCATAATAAAAGCTCATGAGGTAATCTTCCCGCAGGTGCCGTGCTTTCATTTGGAACTCAGCGGCGAGTAACTGGTGTGCACTGCTCGGCTGGGCCTAAGCGCTCAGCAGAGTCCCCAGACCTTGCGGCTACGTGCACAGGCTTTTCCACAAAAGAAATCTTCCTCTGCTTTTCTGTTCTCACCCCTCCCAGAGATACAAAGGGGAATAGATCAAGTATGTGTGGGTGTTTATGCAAGGCAGCACAAGCCTACTCAGTGGGGGGAATTAAGCCTAAATGGTTATACCCTTTTAAACAAGGCTTATTTTTAATAATCTATCTGCTATATTCCTGGCCCCGATGGGAAGATTTCTCAAAATACTCGATGAGTTCCTTTTGCTGTTAATATTCATCATTTTCTTAATATGGAGAATTTTATGACGATAAAGGGTTTTTCTTTCCATTTAATTTTTTCCACTCTCTTCTTCCCTGCTCAAAATGTTACTAAATAGGAAAATGGCCTGACATTCAGGGAGCTGTGCGGCCAGCCTTCTCTGGAATGTTATGTGGTGCTAGGCTGTGACTTCCATGGAATTCAATCCCTGTTTATCGAGGGCTCCCACTTATTTTAATATCATCTGTTGGAAAAGTGGAAAAAGTAAAGCAATTCAATAGGCTCCTCACACTACACTGTGAGTTAGCCTTTGAAAAATAGCAATTAATAGCAAAAGACAATGTTCTGTCTAGGCCTAATTTGATTAGCTTCCATTGTTGGGGGAGGGAAGAGAGGAAGCATAATTCTCCGATGGCCTGAGGGCCAGGCCCGGAAGGTGCCCTCCCCCTGGGATCCAGCCCCAGCAGCGGGGCAGGCAGGGTGGGGGAGGGGGAGTAGCAGCTCTCTGTCCTGCTCTCCAGTAGCACCCCATCACCTGTGAACATTCACATGCCACTTCTCCAGATCCTTCGGATTAATGGCTGAGCCTTTCACTGGTTTCCTCCCCACCCCTTTAGCTCCCCACACCCGTCACATGGTGAGGAATCCCCCCCTCCCAGTCCCAAATCCAACCTAGACTCTGAGGACCCTGCTGTTCTAATACCTCAGTTTCCCACTTCAGTCTTCTGGGTGGGGGTGGGGGCACACACAATCAAGGCCACATTCTCAAACATCTATCTATAGGTTTTTCTAGTGTAAAACAATGGCAAGACACCTAAATGCTTTAGGGTGGTGGTGTGTGGGGGTGGATCTTTACAGTCACAACCGTGGGCTGTCTGTCCGACATAGGTGAAATAAGGGGTCAGTCCCCCTGTATCCTCTTCCTGCTTCTCACCCACAATGACCTGCTCTGCCTGAGTGGAAGTTTCCCTCCATTAGCATCTGTGTGGGGAGCACAGAACCTCCTCTCCGTGTCCTGGAAGGGAGAAGGCTGAGCCAGAGCATATCAGCTGGTGATGCTGACAGTGGGGGGCTCCTAGCCCTGAGGAGATGAGTCGCCTTTTGAGAGGATTGTCAGCAAAGACCAGACCCCCACCATCAGTGGGAGATTTTAACAAAGGGCAGCGGCTGCCTAGTAATAAAAAGGTTCCAGGTTTCCTTCTATTCTGTGCCATTCAGGCTGCCTTTCTTAGTCTATCCCTTCAAATAAATTGTTGTAAGGAGGAGGAGAGTGTGTGTGTGGATGGGTGGGGGGGGGGAGGATGGGGAGTGGGGGCCAGAATGGAGGCACTTTTAGAATTGAGATTTAAATTTTCATCCTGGTTAAAACAAGGATATTCATGGGCGCCTGGGTGGCTCAGTGGGTTAAAGCCTCTGCCTTTGGCTCAGGTCATGATCTCAGGGTCCTGGGATCGAGGCCTGCATCGGGCTCTCTGCTCAGCAGGGAGCCTGCTTCCTCCTCTCTCTCTGCCTATCTCTCTGCCTACTTGTGATCTCTCTCTGTCAAATAAATAAATAAAATCTTTAAAAAACAAACAAACAAAAAACAAACAAAGATATTCAAAGGACAGAAAAAAGTCTCCCAATTTTGTGCATAGAATTAGGATGTGGATACAGTTCAAGGGTTGTTGTGGTGGGCGCATTTCACTTAAGCTTATACCCAGAATTGTGAAATATGATGCCTTTTAGAAAAAGTATTCCTTTGAAATGTGTACATTGTTTAGAAAATGAAGAAAGACAAATATAATCAGAAAAAAATAAAGGAGGGGCACTAGAGTGGCTCAGTTGGTTAAGCATTAGACTCTTGATTTTCAGCTGCGGTCATGATCTCAGGGTTGGGAGATGGAGCCTCACATAGGGCTCTGTGCTCAGCAAGGAGTCTGCTTGGGATTCTCTCTCCCTGTGCAGCCCCCTCCCTCCACACATCCACTCTGTCTCTTTCTAAAATAACTATTTTAAAAAATTAAAAAAACAGAAATGAGGGAAAGTAAAATACAGAAGCGTAAGGAACAAAACCTGTTTTGTTTTTAAGAGAAAGAAACCTAAGATAGGCTGATGTCTTGAATGGCCTGGCTCAAGTTCATGTCACCTGGGCAGTTCGCCCATTCACGTAAAAAAATCAGGTCATCTCTGGTAACATTCTCTGAAAAAACAGAGAATGCCAAGAGAAGGGACTGAAAAAGATTTAGAAAAAGAAACAATAGCAAAAGCCCCATGAGATTAGAGGTCCAGAACAAACTGTTATTTCCTTTATAAGAAATTCAAAAGAAGACCTAATACTGTCTGTTGTAGCACGACATCATTTTTCTCAGGAGAATCTGGCTATCTCCCTTCCACAGAAGCACCTTTCTGAATTTACTGCCCTGAGAATGTCTGTCCCACCCTTAGCTAATGGTCTAAAATACTTCTTTCCAACAAATAATGTGGTTTGGCTCGGATTGCTTCCTAGAGGAGTTTTTTTTTTTTTTTTTTTTTTTTTTTTTTAAGTTTTCTTACTTGATTATTCCCTGCAAAACACATAGCAAGGACAATTCTCTCGATTTCCATACCTTATAGTTAACATGCTATCTGGAGCCTGCTACACTGCGACACAGGAATTCTAGCCTCTGGAACAAAGGAAAACACACACCAGCCTCAGTAAGACAAAGAACATGAGCAGAGATTTCATAAGGTAAAGAAGACTCGTGATTTCCCAGACAGGAAAGATGAGGTCTTTGTTAATTGCTTTGCCCCATTCTGGGGGATCTCAGAATGTTTTTCATGGCTGAATCCCCTTCTGGAGGGCGCTCGCTGTGATGACCAGTGTTGGTGTCCCATTCCACTTGCCATTCTGGCCACAGAGCATGGACGAGGACGGGCATGTGAGAGCGGGACAGTCAGTCCACAGCTCGGCCGCCGGCCGGAAGAGGCGGGGCAGGGAAGCGCTACCCACAGAGGGCGAGTGATTGACTGGACAGGTTAGAAGCTCTTTTGGGACTTTGAATATAAGACACAGAGAGTTACAGGAGACAAAAGACACCAGAGAGAAGAGAGTAAAGGAGAGGAAGCAGAAGTCCTGAGGCAGCAGGGTCACGGGGTGGAGAGAAGATAAAGAACAGAAAGATGTCAGCACATAGTTGCAAGAGCAAAATAAGCAGAGAATAGTTGAGTCACCAACATGAAAAGGCCTGAAGCAAGGAACCACAGACTCCTGCTTTGGACATGACTGGGTAGACTGAGGGATTCCCTGATTTCTGCTTTGCTATGAGGCCCAGCCATTGTGTCCCAGAACATCCCTCCATTCAACCGGCATGGCCTCACGTAGCCCAGCGGCCAGCAGTGTAAGGAGTCCACCCAACACAATTCGGCTACGTGATGAATTTTAGGATACATTTCAAATATTTTCTATAATAAATGGAAATGATTTATTTAAATGAACAAATTTAACTTTAATTAGCTTCTCTTAATCATGAAATCTTACTATATATGTGGTTTTGGAAAGTACAAAATACGTTTTTGTGCAACTAGAGATGATTTTTAGCTCTTGGACGAGAGAAAGGTATAATTGTATTTCCTATCTGCCCTTATAATAAACTGGAAGTGATAAATGCCTGTTGAGTAAGTTAAGTGAAATGTAATAGCTAATGATTTGATTACCTATTTAATGTTTGCATTTTGTAGTCGCACTTAACCTCAGTGTATAAGGTTCTCTATACTCATATAAATAGTGGTGAAAAAAACCTGAGTGTTTCAATAAAATTATCAAGAGGAGTTCACATAAAGTCTGTTATTAAATGAGAATCAGCTCTTTTCCTGTCCAGGATCCTATTTCGGTTCAAATTGTGCTATTGCAGATAGGCTCTTGTGAGCTGGCAGACACTCTCGGAGCACTGGATTTTCAGGTGTAGTAAACACCGCTTCAAACGAGAGAGAGAGAGAGAGAGAGAGAGAGAGAGAGAGAAAGAAAGAGAGACAGAGAGAGAGTCTGCCCTGTGGTGGGAGTCAGGGTGGGAGGGGTAGGCGGGCTGTAATTTGGAGATGCTGTGGACCATTGCCCTCTCCTGGACAGAAGAGGAGGAGCAACAGGGTGTACTTGAGGGAAAAGATCTACAAATATTTTCCAAATTCACTGCGACAATTTTTTGTTCTGGTTTGCCATGGCACTGTGGCCCAAACCTCAAAAATGTTTGAAATTATCCATCCTTTTAAAAAGCTTACAAATGGGACAGGGCAATGAAATTTCCCAGAAATGAAAGATCACTTCACTCTAGTGTCAAATCAAAGTAACTCAAGAAAATTCTGTATTATTTCCCTTCTTTGTACAATACTTTGGCTGTAGTTAGATGGAGAATAGAAATGTATACAAAAAAACAAAAAGAAAAACAAAAACTGGTCAACTGCAAATTCTTGGAAGATCGGTAGGCTCAAAACCCAGTAAAATTCTGTTCACAGACTAACACATTAAGCTAAAATGCATACTCGCGTTGCTCTTTTTTTCACAATAAAAATGTTCTCAGTAAGGGTAATAATCATGGGTTCCTTTAGGTTTCCAAAGTTGTTTGGTGATGTTTGCTTACTTACTGAGAGGGCAACTGCTACCTCCTACAAAGAATATTAACTTTCACACTCTGGCACATTTCAAAAAATGGACCTAGTCCATTTCAAGCTTAGGAGCCTCTAACCCAGATGGTGAGTCTAAGCCTCTCTCTACCTTTCATGGGGCAGCTGCTTAGGTGCCAAGGTACCATGGTGCCTTCTTCTCACTCCTTTGGACTTCCAGGGAAGAGAGCACAAGTGGTGAGCCCATCTTTTTCTGAGGTTCATGGCCGATGATGTCACTTAATGGCACTTTGGACAGGAATAAAAGAGAGGAGATTTAATAGTCATGGGAGACAGAAGAGTTTTGGTTATAGAGAAATATGTAAAGAGGCAGTGGCTGGATTTAACAAATGTCAGCGTTTAACAGGAAGTTTTTATTTCAGAAGTTTGCAGATTGAGAAGTGTGCTCTTCATTTGCAAGAAGTTGACACCACCCTCCTAGGAGAAGAATGCAGCTTTCTCCCTCTCATCTCCCTTCCCCCAGCCAACATGAGCTAGCTACCCTGAGAGGAGAGAATAGTTCCTGTGTGGGCCAGCAGTTTGGATAGAGTCAAACATGAGACCACCAAACAACAAAAAAAAGGCCATGGAAATGAATGTGACAGTCACACCGGCTCAGGCCCTCTGTGCTGGGTGACTGATGATTGCCCTCAGCTCCAAACCTACTCTTCATCGCCCTGCTTGTGAGGCGGGACATAGATCTTGGAAACATTTCTCCTTTGGCAGTAGAGGTTTCTGTGGGGATACAGGACCGACTTCTCTTCCTGGCCCTGGGGTGCCTTTTCTTGGCTTACTTCCTGCTGGAAGTGGTGACTGGCCAGGCTTGGAACACAAAGTGGCACTGGCTCCCTTCCCCTGGTTCCCTCATTGCCAGCCTCAGCCCACATACACCCCTGGGGGGGGGGGGTTGCTGTTTACCAGTTTTGATTCATAACTCCCTCTCCACCTATCGCAGCCTGACAACCCAGAGGGCTTTTCCAGCATCCGTGAGCTGCAATCACATGTCTCCAAAGATGCTTGAACCCCAGCTGTGGAAAGAGTGTTCCTCTTCAAACTGTGGTTCTTTGGGTATTTTCTCTCAGCATGAGGATATTCTTTAGCATTTTCCCCCCTTTATTAGTAGCTAATCCCATAAAAATAGTTAATAATGCTTTCTATTGGGCGCCTGGGTGGCTCAGTGGGTTAAGCCTCTGCCTTCAGCTCAGGTCATGATCTCGGGGTCCTGGGATCAAGGCCCTCATCGGGCTCTCTGCTCGGCAGGGAGCCTGCTTCCTCCTCTCTCTCTGCCTGCCTCTCTGCCTACTTGTGATCTCTCTGTCAAAGAAATAAATAAAATATTTAAAAAAATAATGCTTTCTATTAAGCCTTCTTGATTGAAATGATTGTGTGGTTTCTGTCTCTTGACGGGGCCCTACCTGATCTACCTTCCAAGCCCTGGCACACTACTCTGAAAATGTCTGATAAAGTCAGATTTTGGATGTCCTCGTAGAAGCATAAAATCAGAGCTTCTGAGTACAAATCCATATTGGAGATTCTAGTTCTTTGGCTACACAGCTGCCACCATTCTGAAATGACTCAGGAGTTTTATGTCTCAAAATATTTAAATCACTTATATCAATCCAGCCTTGGTAGATTTGTGCATTCAAATCAGAAGCAAGATAAAAAAAAGTACGACAGGGATGCTTTGCCAGAATCCTTCTGCATAGTCTCAACTCTAATCTTAAATGGACTGATTTATTGAAATAAAAAATGGTCATCCAGTTAAAAAATAACCCCTCTGGCATTCAAATTTCTCTCTGGATTATATTTCTAAATCTTTTGCCCTAGAATTATGCTTCTGACGTTTACCATTTAGATTTCCTCCCTGCTTCAGGCATCCTTACTTATATCACCTCCTATGAATATATCCTTTCAGTTATTTCATTGATTTTATATCACTCACCAAAAAAAAAAAATCATTGCTCCCATTATATAATGAAGGTAAAATTTCCGTTTATGCTATTCAAAGGAAAAGATCACATGTTTGCTTTCCAGAAGTTCCAGGGACAATATATTGGGGTCCAATTTTTTTTGACCTGAAGATTGGAATTTGCAGTTTTACCAGTCTTTTTCTATTTTTCACGTATCATATATTTTTCTCTAAAAAATTTCTTCTTACTGTGACAACACTCCTGATGTGATGTTTATACTGAAAAAATTATACATTCATTCTAATCCTTATAATGACATCATGATGACATGGACCTAATAGTGAAAAGCTTTCCCAGTTTTGATAAGCAGAATTTGTGCTAAGCCAAGTAGTTGTAAACAGCACCAGTAACTGGATGGTATGGATGCTCCGAGGGAGACTTGGGAAACTACACGCATCACACTCACTTCTTTATGATTATGGTTCCGTGTCCAGATTCTGCCTAGGAAAAGCAAAGCCTGAAAATCAGAAGAATTACAGCTGAGGGAGGTCCCACCTGACAAATAGGGAAGCTATGGTTCAGACAGGCTTTAAGAATTGCTCAGGGGCATACATTGAGAATGTGGCTGAGTAGGAAGTAGAGTCTTGTGTTAATCTTGACTACACTGGATTTAGTTAGATATTGCTCTGCATCTGATGAGGATCAGGACTTCTTGTGGTTCAATTACTTTTTTTTTTAAGATTTCCTTTATTTACTTGAGAGAGAAAGAGAGAGAGAGAGAGAGAGAGAGAGAGAGCACAAGCAGGGGGAGGAGCAGAGGGAGAGGGAGAAGCAGGCTCCCCATCAAGCAGGGAGCCTGAGACACGGAGCTCTTCCATCCCAGGACCTTGGTCTCATGACCTGAGCAGAAGGCAGATGCTCAACCAACTGAGCCACCCAGGTGTAAATGTAGCCCACAGGTACATTTTAAAGAAACAGTTAATTTTAGGTAAAGCATTGGAATAAGTTCAGAAAAATTAAATTCTCATCTGGCTTTTTGGACTATGTAACTATAAGTGACATATCCTAAGACTCAATTATGTCATCAGTAAAATGAGGCTAATGATGGCTCTCATTTTTACTTCACAAGACTCTTGAAAGGGAAAAAATAGATGGCAATTACTTTGAGGTTTTCTAAAGAAAGGCGCTGTATTACTAATAGTTTTTTAACATATTATAATGCCTCTGACAATCTTTATAAATTATACATCTTATTTAAAATTTGACGTACTTTGAGGCAATCAACACAAAGGAAGACTTGTAGGTAATAAAATCATATTTTTAAAATGAATACATTTTAACGTTGCAGGAATATGCTGTTAGAAAGCCTGTCATTTCTTTTTTATACGAAATAGAAGGCCTGATCACAGACTTTTTGGGAGATTTGGCCTCTGTCATGGGATTTCTCTTCACACCACTAGATGGCGCAATCTGAGGTCTAAAACTCATCATGGGCTGATACGCAAGGATAACGGCGGTGTTTCGTATGAGGGCATGGTCTGAGGTGTCAGCCAAACAAAAGTTACAAAGTTTAGGTTCTATTCCTGACCTTGCTATACTCCACGGGCAGCATGTGACTATGGTAAATTTTTTTGACCCTGCTTCACTCCCCGCTAACACTGACTCTAACATCTGACACCTGCCTCCTCTCAGCAGCGTGTACAGGATGAGTGAGATAATGCTGCTGAAGGCCAGAACTTCTAATGAAATCTGCCAATTATAAGCAAAGCATCAGTGGGTGAATATGTAACTAAGGTCTGCCTCTTCCTCTGTTTTAAATGCTTCTGAATTGGATGACATCATTCCCACATGTAAAAGAACATCTGCTGGAGAAGTGAAAATGATAAAGAGGGAGGAAATCGGACCTTTGGAGGAGAGTGCAAATGCCAGGAGAGAACCTGTCTGCACAAGAGAAGGGTAAGGGTGACAAAATATTCTCTTCATTGCAAGAAGGAATCTCGCAAAGGAGTAGAAGTGGATTTCCTCCCAGTTTGTTGAGGACAGGAGGAGCAGATAAGAATTTCTATGTCATAACAAAAATCAAAAAGACATAAAATGTTTAAAGGAGAGATATTTGGAAAGTGAATCAAAAAGACATAAAAAGTTTAAAGGAGAGATATTTGGAAAGTGTTTTATATCAAACAGACCTGTTTCTTTTAAGCTTTTTAACAATTGGAATCAGAACATTTATCATGAGATGGTACTACCTCCTTAACACATCTAAAGTGTTCAGTGTATTATTGTTGACAACAGGTGCAATGCTGTATCACAGAACTCTAAAGCTCATTCATCTTGCTTGACTGAAACTTTATGCCCCTTGGTTAACAACTCCCCATTTCCTCCTCCGCGAAGCCATCATTCTCCTCTTTGATTCTATGAATTTGAATATTTTAGCTACCTCATCTAGGTGGAATCATGTAGTATTTGTCTTTCTGTGTCTGGGTTCAACCGTGCTGTTTCACATTGCAGAATGTCCCCTCTTTTTAAAGTATGGCATTGTATGTATATACCACATTTTCTTTATTAATTGGTTGATTGCTTTTTACGTTATTTCCACATCTTGGCTATTGTGCACAGTGCTGCAATAAATATATAGTGTTAATAGCTCTTCAAGGTTATGATTTCAGTTTTTTTTGATAAATACCTAGAAGTGAGATAGGTAGGTCTTCTGGTAATTCTATTTTTAATTCTATTTTTAATTTTTTGGTGAACTTTCAGATGATTTTCCATAGTGGCTGTACCCTTTTGAATTCCTACTAACAGTGTGCAAAGTTTCCAGTCTCTCCACATCCTCACCAAAACTTGTGGGGTGTGTGTGTGTGTGTGTGTGTGTGTGTGTGTGTGTGTGTATCTCCAAGATTATGACCTGAGGTGAAACCAAGAGTCGGATGCTTAACTATCTGAGCCACCCAAGTGCCCCTGTTCTGGGAGTTTTACAGTTTGGGGTCTTATGTTTACATTTTAATCCATTTGAATTCATTTTTGTATACGGCATAAGGGTCTAATTCTATTCTTTGTATGTGGACAGCCAGTTTTCCCAGCACCATTTACTGAAAAGACAAACCTTTCCCCATTGCCATGGTAAAAAATGGAAAACTTTTTCTCTAAGGTCAAGAACAAGAAGGATACTTCCTCTCACTGTTTCTACTCAACATAGCGCTAGAAGTCCTAGTCAAAGGAGTCAAGAAAAAGAAATAAGAGGCATATAAGTTGGAAAGAAAAAAGTAAAATTATTCCCTTTTTAAAGATGAAACAATTTTCTATGTAGGAAACCCCTAAATACTCCACAAAAATCCTGTTAGAACTAAGAAGTAATTTCAGTAAAGTTGCAGGATACAAAATCAGTTGTGTTTCTATATACTAACAACAATCCAGAAAAGAAATATAAAAAAAATCCCATTCACAATAACAGTGAAAAAGGATAAAATACTAAGGAATAAACTTAAGCAAGAAGGTCAAAGACTTGTACACTAAAAACTACAAAACACTGATGAAAGAAATTAAACAAAACACAAACAAATGGAATGACATCCCCTATTCATAGATTGATACGTTTAATATTGTTAAAATGTCCATACTACTCAAAGTGATCTATTTACTCAATGCAATCAATCCTCATCAAAACCCCAATGGCATTTTTACAGAAATAGAATATAACCACCTACACTTATATATTTCAAATATTTCTCATTAAAACTACTAGTATTTTTCTAGTATTGCCCATAAACTTGGCTTACTGAAAAAGTATTTTATTTTTCAAGCCACTGCTTCATTATTTCAGTTATGTTCTGAAAATAGGGAAAGAGAATTTTTTAATCTGTTTAGCTGTGTGGTAATCTGACTACACTGAGACTAGAAGACCTGGATTTCAATTTCAACCACACATGAGATAATGAGAAATGAAATGAAATAATAAGAGTAATCATAACAAGAATTGGGAAAATCTTTCATTTGGATTGTGTTTTTGAATGCATACTTTTTTATATATACTAGTATTCAATTTTTATCATATTTTTCTGGGACTCAGTTTTCTTATCTGGAAAATGGGAACAACTCCTATGCTGCTTACTTCACAGGGATACTGTAAGGGTAAAAGACAAAAGAATATGTAAAACTGCATTTGGAATCACAAAGCACTATGTAGAATGATTATTGCCACTCATGTGAAGAGTCAGTATGGAAATAATAATATTAAGGATCAGTAGTGAAAAGAAGCAGCCAACTTAATCGGTCTGTCGTAAGAATCTGGAGGCAATATACCTGAGCCTTATAAATATCTGATACCCATGTATACTTTCCAGGTCTCCCCAAAATAAACAACACTATGTTAATAATCATAGACCAGCAAATTAAAGGGATTCTGGCTAAGGATGCATTTCCCATCTCATCTTCTACCTAAGATAGTTGAATTGGTTTCAGATGATTCTAAGTTGTCTCTTGTATATCAGGGCTGTGAACATTCTTAGAGCACGTACTTTTCAGGAAGCTTAATTTTTTCTGGGGGAAATATTGCTCTGGGAGTAAAACTGCCACAACAATATTCTCTGAGACAGTCAGTACCACTCCTTCTGTGTGCTAGAGTGATTATACAAAGAAACCGGTTTGGGGCATCCTGTTAATGAGGTTGCCCTTAACACACTCCTTTTCTGTTTACCATCTCAAAACATTTTTCCCATTGTGGGACATATACTCCATACACACTGTGTGGTCAGAAAAATCTATAGATGCTTAAGAGCTTAAAAGTACTTATCTTTGTTCACAATAGCTTTACTCCTGGGCTGAAATAAAATGTTTTTCAATCAGAATCTCTTAGCACCTAATAATGAATACAGACAGAACCTACTCAATCAGAGCAGAAAGCCACAGAACTGAGGACAAATCAAAGATTTTCAAAACATCTTGAAAGAGCTAAAAATGCTTTTACCTGGGCAATTATGTCTGTAATTTCTGAATAACTATGGCATCTTCTTACACAAGATCGAGCCAAAAAGTCTTCCACCAGCCGTGTTCCAATGCCATATCCCCTGTGATGAAGGAAAGAATAAGGTCTAAAAATAATATTTCAGTAGTGAACCCAATCAGTGTTCAAGAATGGAGTTCTCTGTTTAGTACTTGCATGGATAAGAGAGTAAAACAAATTTGACAAGTCCAATGGCTATTTGGCAGTAGGCTCTTTATTAGTCTTACAGATACAGAAGCAGAAAGCAATTATCTAGGAAATATTAACTAGTTTCCTAGGAGCAGAGAAGCCTGAGGAGGTAAGACTGGCTCAGATTTGACTGTGTATATTAAAGAGAAGGGAGGTTGGTGTTTAGCCTAATGTATCTTTTTGGCAACTAACTTTGCCATCAGTAGCTGTTGATGGAAACAGAATGAAGATCTAGCTAACTTGTCTGCCATAGGTTTGGTCCTTGGATGGTTATTTTTCTCTTGGCATAGTTATCATGCTAAGAGGACAGGATGGGCTTTGGGAGGAGAGGAGGAAGGGAAAAGAAAAATCAATTTTTGTTGCCAGCGTGGGTTCTTGCAGTTAGAACTCTGAAGTTTAGGGAAAGAAAAAAAAAAGTGACATTCAGAAAATTCATTTTTCATTCTAGGGGAACTGAATCTATGGGACTTGGGAGAAAGTATTAGTATCGGTTATCTCTACCCTCCGCAAATGGATCGAGTAGCACTTGAGGTACAACGTTGAAGGCATCTAACTGAGATGTCCTAATACAGTGGAGTATGTGACTGAGACGGCTGAGCAGACACTTTCAAGAACACAGAGCTAAGAACTTTCAATCTAGTTCAGCAAATATGACCTCAGTGGTGGAAATAAAAAGGAATAAGACTGCTTTTGCTAAACAACTGGCACAAAATTGGTCTTTTAATTTCACAACCACATAGAACACAAATGAAATGGTGTGAACGGAGCAGTAGATGACCCACCAAGATAAAGACAGCACTGTGCCTTAAGGGAATGTCTGTTCCATGCGGCCTCAAAGTGGGGAGCTACTGGGTGGCTGGGTGGTTGGGGGGAGACGGATTTGACGTCAGAGAGCTCATTACTTCACTAAATCTGTGAGCTGTTCTATTGATATTTTGGAGTAGGTAGTGACATTCAGTTTGGCTTACTTGCCTTCTGAGGAAATTATTTTGTGAGTCCAGCTAGAAAGTTCACACTGAAAAAAAACTTTTGAAGAACGGAATATATACTTTGCAGAAATAGTTCTACTGAGATTTACAAAATGTTCCTGTGTTCTCTAATTTTAATGTATATCTACGTCCTTGGACAGTGGAAGTGATAGAAAGCCAGAATGTTGGGGCCTCTGGGTGGCTCAATTGGTTAAGTGTTTGCCTTTGGCTCCGGTCGTGATCCCAGAGTCCTGGGATCCAGCCCGGCATCAGGCTCCCTGCTCAAGTGGGGAGCCTGATTTTATCTCTGCCCCTCCCTCTCCCTCTTGTGTGCGCCCTCTCCCACTCTGCTCTCTCTCTTTCTCTCTCTCTCTCTCTCTCTTTTTTTTAAAATATTTTATTTATTTGTCAGAGAGAAACACAGCCAGAGAGGGAACACAAGCAGGGGGAGTGAGAGAGGGAGCAGGCTTCCGCCGAGCAAGGAGCCCAATGTGGGGCTTGATCCGAAGTCTCCAGGATCATGACCTGAGCCGAAGGCAGTCGCTTAACCAACTGAGCCACCCAGGCACCCAACTCTGCTCTCTCTTAAATAAATAAATAAAATCTTTAAAAAAAAGAGAAGGCCAGAGTGTTATGGTACACACACACACACACACACACACACACATCTTGCTTCGATCAAGATCAAAGGGTTTATTTCTGTCAAGTAGGTGTTTATATATCAGATTTAAAAAGTAAGATGTTTTTAGCAGAAGCTATTAAAGAAATCGTGAATTGTTGCTTTTCTTAAGGCAAGGCCTTTCTATAGCCTTTAGTATTTATCCTTTAATGTTTCGTTCTTATTTTTTAAAACGTGCACCCAAGTAGTTAACCAAGGTATGTTTTTTCAGTCAAATAAATGAGTTTCTTGTTTCTGTTCCACAAAACAATGCAGATTTAACATAAGCTACATAAAATGATGTGTATTCTGGAAATGCTGTATCACATGTTTACCTAAGGGTGAAATAGGTTAAGCAACTCTCACTATTATAGATAGTTTATCTTAGCAATTACTCAATGAAAAAAAAGTTGCATGGACCAAAATAAACACAGGACAATGAAAAAGAACTTTTTAGTGGAAAAAGAAGAAGCCTAGAAAGGGAAGAAACCAAGGTTCAAAAAAAAAACCTTTCAAGCTTTCTTTGTGTTGTCTTTTTTCTGTTTTCCAACTAAAAACACAATGAACTCTTTTTAAAAGCCCTCAAATGCTCAACGAGGCTAAGTTTCCCCTTCAACCTTTCTAACTAAATTTTCTAATTAGTACAGGCTTTCTAGTCATTGCCTTGTTAGAGTCCTTTTCAGGATCCATAATTAAGAGGCTCCAAAAATGTTGAACAGATTTTTTATTATTGAGCAATAATCTGATGATCATATAATTATTTTGAGAAAATTAAAGGTTGAATTTGTGCAGAAGGAATCTCCATTAATAAAGACAAGGAGAATGGACTTTATTTTAAAAGGAAGGGGTAGGTTTCTCCCTTTAATATATTTCTAAATAAAGCATAGCTGTGGTAAAAGCCTTCAAACAATAAAAATACTACATAGGAAAAAGTAAATCTCATGTAAGCCCATCTCCAAGTTCTCTCAGGCAACCGCCATTAGTAATTCTTCGCATATCCTTCCACAGATGGTCTATACTTACGTAAGCACATGTTTATTTTAGGAGTTACATGAGAACAAAAAACTTCTGAAAAGAATCAAATTTGCTGATGCATCACATTGTTATAGGAACAATCTGTTTTTACCATATTTTGCTTATAAGTGACCATCAAAGAAATGATTTCTACCTAAAACAATATGTTCAAAATATTTGATTTTCATAGAAAGAGTTTCCTTCCTCTTACTTTATACTTATGACAACCTAAATGGCAGTTGTCAGAAATGATATTCAGCTCTAAAATGTGATTTATTGAAATAAGTGTGAAAGAAGAGCTCGTGGATTGGAACAAAGTCCTTAGAGGTGGACAGAACTGAGAGGATGTTAAAACAACATACATTCCATGAGAATAAAAGACTTTTACTTACATTTTATCCAAATATTTGTTCACATCTTCATCTTTTTCATAATCTTTACACAGTTGGGCAACCAGAGCTCCATAGGTGAGGACAAAGAGATCTTTGTTCTAGAGAAAAAAAAAAGGTTGGTTTTACTTTATAGGCAAAGCTATGGACAATGTGCTACTCTATTTCTTTAAACAAATTTTCCAATTGCAAGCAGCCTTTGAGATCATCTATTCATTTTTTCCATGCTCCTACTAATTATTGCAACAATTTTGACTTTTAAGAACAAGTTGTAGCCATATTTGGATCCATCACTGAGAAAAGAGCTGTGAAATGAAATAAATTTCTTAATAGGAGAAATCTTTCTATGCATTTGCTAATATTATATAGCTTGCAAGGTATTTTCATCGGGCAAGATTTTTTTTTAAATAATTGTTAATATACATTTCTGTTGTTGTAGAATGGCCTTTGGTATTGGCTGACCATGTTTTCTGTTGGAAGGAGTAATTGGTTGAGACTTCTCATGAGTTTGCACAACCCCTAATGGGTTCCAGATCTGCCAAGGGGACCATCAGGATGAACACAACTGTAGCCACCAATTTGTGAGATTGTTGTTTTCTCCTTAGTGAAAAAAAGAGAATTTGTACTTTCCTTATAGATCTCCAAAATATGGCCCATTTTCAGAGTGAACTGAATGTGAAAGGTGAAAAATACAACTGAGAATAATTTAGGTTTAGTTTAGTGTAGAGAAGTTGAAAGTATGGGAAACAGAACACACAAAGTTCGATCAATCCATTTAACAAAGTCTTTCAGTTTTGCTTCTGCGATTGAAGACTATTTAAGAAAGGGGATGATTTATTCCGGTGCTCTGAGTCCTACAGAGGAGGGAATGAGGCTTCAGGAGGAGTGAGTGGCTTGTCCAACTAGACATCAGTCGGGAGAGCCAGGGTGGAGCCTGAGACGGCAGGCTGCACTCTGACATGGCAATTATCTCTGAGGGACACAAGAGAAGGCCTACTTGAAGTAGAGGTGGGTGGGAGAGGGACGCAGGAAGGGGAGCCACTGTTGAAAATAATCTTACTTCATGTATAATCTTGTATTTATATTAAAAACCAAGTGTGGTTTCTAGGTTAGAAGAGGTGTCTTTACCTCCAAACCCAGGGATGTTGGGTAGCCTCACACGGAGGGTAAGATACCACCTGACAGGATGTATTCTTTTTGTTTGTTTGTTTAAGGCACTGGCAGAAATGGCTAAACTAATCAATAAAATTGCTTATTCAACAAGGTATCTTCTGTAAGTGTTATATAATTTTGATTGAAATATTTCCAAAATTTGCCCAGTACCACCAGAGTCCACTTTCATATACATGGGTCTATATCATGAACAATTTCTTTCTTTAATCAGGTAGAATATTTGTCATAACTCAATAAGTATAAATTGATAGACTCTAAATAGTTATAGTTACAAAACTATGACCACATGTGGACATCATTTATGTTCAAAGTATAAATCAAAATATTGTAAGTGTGTGTAGAATATACATTAGATACACTAATTTACATTACATTAAGGACTAATCTAGATGAGTCAGGTACAGGAAAAGAATAAGTACATTAGTATTTTTACGAGAAAACAAGAAAGGTAAAGCAAGTGATTTTAACAAAAATATTGTTAAGTCACTAAAGGGTGACGATGTATTCAATTTTAATTCTGTTCTTATTTAACTGAAAAAACCTAATCATATACTGTAAGAAATGTCTGTAAATTATATATGAAATATCTTCTCAAAATATATGGAACCACTACGGAAGATAAATTACTGCGATGTGATAAAAGCACGGCGTCAAAATAAGCAACGGTTGAAAGAGATAGAAAGAATAATGTGATTGTTGCTGCTAGCAACAAAAGCAGAAGAATTTGAAAAAGTGATAAAATGAAATGAAATTATACCCTCCTTAATATGCCAGAGCCTCAGCATTGTGCCCATTTGGCCGAACTGAAATCGTGGCATTTTTTTCTTCCTCTTTCTTTGTTATTCTGATCGTGAATGCTAACTACAGTTTACCCGTAGCTGAGTTTCAACTTCAGTACCTATGAGGGCCAGTTTTTTTCCATTCTGTGTTCTTGTAAAAGGCTGTACTTTGCCCAGTAGGTCTCAAACCCATACTACTGATCACAGAAAATATCAACATAAAATTTATTCTCCACAATTTATAAAGCAATAAAAACAGTCATTTTCATGTATGAAAAATAGAACACCATTAGTTATTTGAGGCTTTGGATACATTGGGATAGAAAGTGTGTTTTAATGGACACATAAATAAGAGATTAAGAGGCAGGGTGAACTCTGCAATATCTTTTAGTATTTCAGAACCCACATAAAAATAAATCAAGATCCCAGAGTGCCAGGTGGGTCATCTGCAGTCATTCCCACCTGGGGTGTGACACTTAATCATACAATTCCAAGTACCCATAACTGTCATTACTTAATTTTCTTCAGTCCTTATCAGTTCCCCTAAATAATTAAAAGAGCTTTAAATGTAATGATAGATATTCACATATGTAACTTCTAGTGAGAGGATTAAAGAGAATATTTATCTAAAGCTATTTGCAAATCATTAAGTTTTGAAAATAACTCTGAGCTTGAAATATATAGAAAGGATAATAGCACATACCAAATTATAGTAATAGATACTTATATTTAAGACAAGGAAATACATTTCTAAAGGCAGTCTTTTAATGCTGAGATTTTTCCTGATCTAACCCATTAATTTAACACATAATCAATATTTTATATATATTTTATATACATTTCATTTCCTAGTTCACGAAGTATGAAATACAAAGAATTACATTTATGAAATACAAAGAATTGTTTAATCTTTTCATATTTTCTATCAGACACAAGAGACAAATTTGACACTTTATGGATCTAATTAGTCACCAAAGAGAACCCTAAAATATGTATAAAGACTCAATCTTTCTGTTACAGTGTGTCAGAGATCACTGTACTACTCCCAGAGGTGTGATTTATGATACACTCCACTAAACACTCCCTTGCTCCACCAAAGAGAAAAGTCTATGTATAGTGTTACTTTCTGAAGTAAATCAGAAATCATTCAAGAAAACATTTTCTTTGAAGTAGAAGAAAATGCTCTTTGAGAATACGTTCATAAAAAGATCTTACGATTTTACGGTATTCTGGTCTTCTGTGTGCAGGGCGAGACATGGTTCTTGAGAGATGAAGGTTGTGATCTTCAATTTCTTTTTGTTGGCTTTTACCTTAGAGGAGTATCTATCTCTGTCCTTCTGTTTTTGCACGATCCTTCCTGCTTTGAGACAAGAGTGCTACTTCTGCACTCCCCTGCTGTTGCTCTTCGCTGAGCTGAAGAGGAAAACAATCTTGAGCAGGACGGTCTTTTGGGCAGCACCCTGCCACTGATCAAATACTGCTGCACTTGGGAGTGCAAGTTGTAGGCGAGAGGCATAAAAGCTGATAATGGGAAGTCAGATCAGAAGCACCAGCTACTGAAAATTCTTTAGCCCAAGGGAGTATAAGAGTGGTGTTTTGCTCTCGTGCCAAAGTATTGTTCTAAAATCACAAACAGAAACCTTCACAATCCAAGATAGAACTAAATGTTAGCATTATTCCGTCTTTGTATTGATTGTTGTGTGAATTCAAGACAGGATCAGCAATCTGTAGGTACTACATCTTGGGTTCAAACCTAATCAACAGCACTAATGGGTATCGCAGATCCCCATCTTGCATGATTACAAAATTCAAATATATCTGATGCTTCTGTTTTTATAAGAGCAGCTTTAAGGAATAATGGATTTGGGGTGCTGGTATTTTTTTCATAAAACTGTTGCTCAAAGTGGGTGTTCTACAGTTTAATAATGTATAATGATTCTGGCAAAGAAAGCAAGTCCTTAGCTTTCTTTTGATAGTCCCTGAAGATGTTAGCTATTGAAGCCCTCTTTACTTATGTAGGAGTATAGATATTTAAAGTGAAAACGAGAAACTCCCCCACCTTGACAACTTGCAGGGTGTGGAGGATCAAAACTGTTCCAGAAATAGAAGCCTAAGACTCAAGTTATGAAAGTAGTTTCCTGCTTCTTACCATCTGAGTCAATTAGCTCTGTGTGTTCTAGAAAATTCTTGCTGTAAAGGGACAAACTACTCACTGCTTTGAAAGAGTGTGGTATAGTTGAAAGAGCCTAGGAGAATTTGGAAGTCCTGGGCTCAGCTGCAATTCTACCATTTACTGGCTGTGTGCCTTTGGACAAGCCATTTTATTGCTCTATGGCTCGGTTTCCACATTTGCAAACTGGCTATAATAACACCCACCTCACAGAATAATTGTGAATATCAAAGAGATAATGTGTGCAATAAAACGTGTTATAATGCACTATAGAAACACTAATTACTGTAGATGTTTCTCATAGATGAGTATATTGACTGAGGTTCTACAATATTTAGGGTATTCCTATTAGTGCCTATGTTCCATGACCCTCTTCCCAGGAAAAGTTTTGCTGGGTGGTGTGTGTATGTGTGTGGGGGGAGGTGCTTTTCAGTGCTGGATTAACAATACCTCTTATTTATGTAAAGTTTACAATTTACAACACGGTTTTCATTTTATCTCCCTTTAATCCAGTTACCATCTGTGAAATAGTACCATAATCATTATCATTTCCTAGGATGAGAATCTAAAAATCACATTAAAAAAATTTGTTCAAAGTCGCTGGATAGTCGGCAACAAAGACCGGTTTGGGTTCAAGTCACTGACTCCCAATCACACATTTTTTCTATTATACACACTTTACGTTAGAGCAAAATATTTCAGAGGAAGATGCCCCACAGCTACTAAGGTAAGGTGAGAGCAAGTCACTGAGCCTAGTGTGGGGGCAATGTTGGGTTGTGATAAAAACAGAGAAAAGGCCGGTGTGCTTGGTGGGCAGGAGGTGGTGATACTGGAATCAATTTCTCTAAATCCCAGCGGCTCTGCTATGGTGACATCAGGGCCACCATTCCTGTTTACAACATCCCAGGTACATTCGACAAAGCCAGCTCTTCCACTGGACTGACAGGACTACCCTCTCTCCTGCCCCTTCATCCAGAACCGTGGGGCTTAAGAAGGGAGTCCCTGCCTGGCTTTCCCTCGCAAGAGCACAGCCTGCAGGAACACAGGTGCATCTCACGCCAGGGGACACCAGGCTGAGAAACCCACCAGCCTTTAGCAGCTCTTGGGATCCAAGAAGTCTGCCATGCCCCAGGCTCTTTCTTTTCTTCACTTCCTTCAACTAAATAGAAGAAAGTACAGAGGGAGTGTATGTTCCCAACAGGGAGCTGAGAGATAATATCTCTTCTGGCAGCAAACTAGGAAGAATCATTTCACAATAATGCAGAGAAGAAGTGTTTGCTCTTTTATTACGAGCTCTTTCAGTACCCTAGGCTAGAATTTGGAGCCCAGGAAATGATGAACTGGGCCCCCTGGTCTCCTGAGAGGTACCCAGGCAGCTTGGTAGGGACCGGGGAGGTACAAACAGAGGGCAACACCTACTGACGTGTGAGCCCTGTTAGCATCATCTGAGATTGCCCACAAACTGTCAGATGGGGCCATCACATCACAGCTGTGTTGGGAACTTGTTCTCTTTTTGCAACTTCTCTTGCTATTTTTTTTTTAAAGATTTTATGTATTTATCTGACAGAGAGAAACACAGCTAGAGAGGGAACACAAGGAGGGGAAGTGAGAGAGGGAGAAGCAGGCTTCCCGCTGAGCAGGGAGCCCAATATGGGGCTCGATCCCAGGACCCTGGGATCATGACCTAGAGCCTAAGGCAGACACTCAACGAGTGAGCCACCCGGGTGCCCCAACTTCTCTTGCTATTTAAGGCTGCTTTTCATGTTTATTTTAACCAAACTTCTTTATGTAAAATGAGTGATAATATGCTCAGCACCCCAATCCTCTGAGGACCACTCTAGCTGTCAGATCTGATTTCCCGGTCAGTGTCCCGTTGGTGTGCCTGCAGTCCCCAGCGAATGAGCTGCTGGGTGGGTCTCCGCTGACCAACAAATATCTTCTATGTTGGATATACAGGTGACAGCAAGCTCTCTTTAACAAAAAGACCACTTGGTTTCAAAACCCCAGAGGAAATTGATCAGGCATAGAGGTAATCCTTTACAATCACTAACTCAAATTACACACAGGTACAGAGGAACTCATTGGTTCTTTTGGTTGTAAACAACAATAAAAACTTCTGAATTTATCATCAACAAATGCCTTTATGGCAAGACTTTGGTGCCCCAATAGTGACTTCTCATCAACCAATGCTCCCTCCTTTCCTTTATTGTTCCCTGAGGGGCCTAGAGTTTTCTTCTCTGCTTCCTCACTTCCCAACTGTTCTATGAAATGGACTTTTAAAATATGAAATGATAAACCCAAGGAAGATGTGGTTTTTGTAACCAAGCTCTAGATCTTCCCAGCTCTGCTGTAAAGAGTAAACCTGTAGACGTAGCCAGCACCCTCCTGAATCCTGCTTCCTCCTCCTCCGTGGTCACTGCCACACAGAACTTGGTATTTCTTATTCGTATTCTTGTTTTTAAATTCTTTTTTTTTAAAGATTTTATTTATTTATTTGACAGACAGAAACACAGCTAGAGAGGGAATGAGAGAGGGAGAAAGCAGGCTTCCTGCTGAGCAGCCCCGATGCGGGGCTCGATCCCAGGACTCTAGGATCATGACCTGAGCTGAAGGCAGTCGCTTAACCAACTGAGCCACCCAGGCGCCCCTCTTGTTTTTAAATTCTACATATGTTAGTAGCCACAAAGAATATGCAATATCACTTTGTTCCAAAACTTGATGTAATTTGTCATCCTATACATATCCTACAGCTTGCGTTTTTCCTTCCTAGTTACTTGTTGCAATTTATCCACATAAATAGCTGTCACTCTAGCTAGTTTATTTTCATAGGCTCTATCACTGAGGTCAGCGGACTTTTTCTGTAAAGGGCCAGAGAGTAGATGTTTTAAGTTTTATGGACATATGGACTGTCACAACCACTCAACTCTGCTATTGTGGTGGGAAAGCAGCCATAGACAATTCAGGAACAGGTGTGCCTAGGTGCCAATAAAACTTTATTTGTAAACATGGAGATTTGAGTTTCATGTAACTTCACATGTTATAAAATACTGGACAATCCCCCACACACACTGTGTTAAGATGTAAAAACCATTTTTTAGCTCACAAGGCACAGAAAACAGGCAGTGGGCCAGTTTAGTCTAGGAACCCTGTATGGTGCATCCATAGTCCATAACATTCTATTTCTGTGGTTTATTAATCTGTTTCTTTGTTATTGGATATTACTAATGAAATGGAATGGAAATACTGTGATGGAATACTACATATACCTTAGATAAATCTTGCTTGTTGTTCACAACCTTCATATCCTAATGTTTACTTAATCATTTCTGATAAAGATATGTTTAAAATCTCTGATCATAAGCAGTCTCCTTATAACTTGACCAGTTTTTGCTTTATGTATTTCAAAGTTATGCAGTCACAGACATACAAGTTGACAATTGTCACAGCTTCCTAATGGATTGTTCCTTTTATTATATGGAGTGTTCCAAATGAACCCTTTTGGGTGCCTGGGTGGCTCAGAGGGTTAAAGCCTCCCTTTGGCTCAGGTCATGATCTCAGGGTCCTGGGATTGAGGCCCACATCGGGCTCTCTGCTCAGCAGGGAGCCTGCTTCCCCCTCTCTCTCTGCCTGCCTCTTTGCCTACTTGTGATCTCTCTCTCTCTGTCAAATAAGTAAATTAAATCTTAAACAAACAAACAAACAAACCCTTTTGGTACTTATTCCCTTTAGTTTAGTTTTGCCTTATTTTAATATTATTATTCTCAGTTGAATATATGCCAATACCTTTATTTTTCAAACTTTGCATGCGGTCTGGTTTTAGGTATGTCCCTTGTAAGCAGTATGACTCTCTTTTCTAATCATTCTGGAGGTAACTTTACTCCAGCTTTGGTATGGGGGTGGAATGTGTGTGCCAGACCACTGTGCTCCTAATCCTGATTCTTCCAGAATCTCTGTATGACCCTGTCGGTTTCCTCTATCTTTTCATGCCTCAGTTTTCTCATGTGTAAACAAGTTGAGGATAATATTAGTACCTCATCATGGTTCTTAGAACAGTGCCCGGCATGTCATAAGCACACGCAGTAATTGTTAGGTTATTTAAAATTTTGTGTGTGTGATTATTGATGTGTTTAGTCTCATTTTTACCATTATTTTGTGGGGTTTTTTTTTTTACCATCATTTTCCCTTTCTTTACAATCTGTTTTCCAGTTAATATTCCCTTTTTCTTTCCTGCTTTTGAATGCTCTATACACCAAGTTCAACTACTCAATAATTATATTTAAAATTTGACTGCTTTAATGAATTGATTTACAATTAGTGCATTTTGGCGTATGTATACACCCCTGAAGCCATCAGATGCATCAGTATAATTAACATTTCCATCACCCCGGCTCGAACTGTGTTATCTTTGTTTCTCTGTCAAGGTGGCGTCCATCAATTTTAGGCCACACTAACAGCCAAAGCAGTTTGTATCCCCCACATGACCCAGAGCTTGTACATGGAACCATGTTCTTACCTACCTCTCATACATCAAGCCAATGTTTCCCTGCTCTAGACCAATCTTGGACCAGGTACTAGGCCAGCAGTGACAGCCCTTATGTCCCAAAGCTCACCAGAATTATTTAAACTACCCAATCCTAAGCTGTTTCCCATGCCTTACCTTGTCTTTATCATGGAAATCCCAATGAAAGCTCTGGCATAGGGTCTTCTGTCTCCCTTTCTGCCTCCTGACCAAACCAGATGTTTGGCCTGGCATCTCTTGGTAAATGAAAGTAAGAAATCTGTCAGTGGCTTTGGCATCTCTGTTTCATTACTCAGTCACCTTCATAAATTAAAATCCTATCATTATGAACTGATACAACCCTTAAAGTTTTCTCATGCCCCTTGGTAATCACTCTCTTCTTATTCCTCCTGCTCCACTCCTTAAGCAAGTACTGGCTTATTTTCTGTCCGTTTCAATTAATTTGTGTTTTTTAGAATTTTATATAGACTCACACATTAGGTACTCCTTTGCTTAGGTTCTTTAATTCAGGATATTCTTTCTAATTCATTCTTCTTGTTGCATATATCAATAGTTTATTGTTTTTATCTCATTGAGTAATATTCATCATAGGGATATATAACAATTTGTTGATCTACTCCCCTGTTGATGGACATTTGTGTTGTTTCTGGTTTTCAGATATGATAAATAAAATTACCATGGACATTCACATACAAGTTTTCATGTGGACTTATGCTTTTATTTCTCTTGAGCAAGTATCTAGGAGGGAAATGTATTATATAGTGGGTACATAGTTACTATTTTAGAAGAAACTGACCGTTTTGCACAGTGGTTATTCCATTTTACGTCCCCACCATCAGTGTATAAGAGTGCCAGTTACACTGGGAGTGTCCAGGTGGCTCAGCTGGTTAAGTATCTGACTCTTGATTTCTGCCTAGGTCATGGTCTTGGGTGGTTGAGATCAAGCCCCAAGCTGGGCTCTGTGCTCAACATGGAGTCTGCTTGAGATTTTCTCTCTCCTCCCTCCACCTCTCCCTGCCACATACTCTTTCTCTCTCTCTAAACTTCTTAGAAGGATTTTATTTATTTATTTATTTATTTATTTATTTATTTATTTGGGAGAGAGAGAGCAACAGAGAGAGCACAAGCAGGCAGAGGAGCAGAGGGAAAGGGAGAAATCTCCCCGCTGAGCAGGGAGCCTGATGTGGGACTTGAACCCACAACTCTGAGATCATGACCTGAGCCAAGGGCAGACACTTAACCGACTGAGCCACCCAAGTACCCTAAAATAAATAAATGTTAAAAAAAAGAGAGAGAGAGTTCTAGTTACTCTGCAAATTTCACCAACATTTGGTATTGTCAGTCTTCTTAAGTTTAACCATTTGCACAGTGATTATCTTATTATAACCAGGTATTGGCTTAGTTCTATCTCTTAAAGTAAAAAAGTAATTCTTTATACAGATAATAATTAAGGAAAATAACTTAAAAATCTTATATTTGTAGTCATCATTCTTCTTGTCCTATGTTTTTCCTTAGAGTTCATTTTTCTCCTTATTGAAATATATCCTTTAATAATGCCCTTTATGAGACCCTGTGAGTGGTAAATTGCCTAGTCTTTGTGTATCTCTTTTTAAAACTTAACATATGTGTCTTTATTTCATTCTATCTTCAGAGATACTATATCTTGTACTAAGCATTTTGAAGATGTTGCCTCTGGTCTCTAGTGTTGCTAATGAGAAATCTTTCCTCTGTCTAAGGTCACTCTTTTGTAGCTTATGTGTCTTTTCTTTCTGGTAGCTTTTGATAACATCTCTTTCTGTTTCCCACTCCTCAGTTTTACTGTGGTGTGTTTATATGTGAATTTGTCTTTATTTATACTGCTCAGAACACCTGAGACTCTTCTGATGTGAAAACTTTCTTCAACTCTGCCAAATTCTCAGTTACTTCTCTTCAAATTCTGTTTCTTTGCCTGTCCCTTCATTTTTTCCTTCTGGAACTCCTATTATGGAGTTGCTTAATCTGTCTTCTATTTCCTTGAATTGGTTTTTAAAATATGTTATTTTATACTGTAATACTTTATACTGTACTTTGGGTGACTTCCTCAGCATTACCTTTCAATTCAGTAATTATGTATTTAACCACACCCAGTTGAGAGTTTGAGAAGAGAAATTTATATCTTACTCACTTTTATTAGCCCAACCAAGCCTAGTCCAGTACCTTCTATATAGAAGTCATACAATTAACATTTTCTGATTAAATAAATATAGAAAACACCTTACATATTTTATCATCTTTTTTCTTTTCATAGTATGTAATTTACCAATACCTAAGCATCACATTTTCATGTAACAAAAAGATAACATATGAACAAATTTGCAACTTGACTTATAAAGCAATGCATTATTATATTATATTCTGTCAATAAAAATGCACTTTTATGCAAAGTTAGAATGTTTGTGCTATGACTCGGCACTAGGGGTACCTACGTCTTGTTCTTCTTTTGGGGAAAGCTTTTGGGATCTTCTGGCAGAGCTCTTAGGTTATGGTTGTTCCAGAGAGCCCTCAAGTTTGGATTGCCCTATTATCTGATAATTTCTGTTATGCCTTATGTAGTAATATTATGGTAACTAAATCCTGGTCTAGGACAGGGTAAGACTGCTTTCTGTCTTTGCTCCCAATGCCCTATTTGCGGGTGCCCGAGCATGTCATGTCCCACAGAGCAACACATGGAAAGATGGCCGTAGTTTGCTTTGCAAGCAAGCTGTTCTCTTTTTAGTGGAAAGACACACTGCAGCAGTTTTCCTGTCACTCATACCAGATGAATCTCTGCTCTGGTTTCTCCTGACTGGAATCTGGAATGCATTTATTAGTTCAGAATTCACAAAGTACCCAAGGAAAGATGCTAGAATCCTTTAAACATATGAGGATGCTGGGTCACTTGACACAGCCAGTTAAACCAGTAAGATCCCATAAAATGGTTATAGGTAGTGGAGTGTGATAATCAGAAAGGGCCATTTGTGTCAGAGCTTCCCAACGATGAGCCCGACTCTCAACAATATCGTATCTTCCCTGCAGAGAAGTGGAACATTTATCAATTCTTTAATTGCTGCTTCCACCATTGGTGGGCAACAGCTTTTTTCCTCTTTCACATTCAGATGTCCCTGTCAGACTGGGAAAAATTTTTACTACGGTTCTGCTTTTCTAGTCCTTCCAGCCTTGATCCTTCTGGTTGCTGGCTATGCTCTGAGAAGCCAGATGTGGACCATGACCAGTGAATACTGCTGCAGTTGTGGCCCTCCGCAGCGGAGAATCGGCCTCCTGGAGCGCAAGCTGGCCTGTCTTCGGTTCTTCAGCATCACCGGGAGGGCGCTTGTTGCGCCATTAACATGGCTGGCCGTAACCCTGCTTACTGGCACCTACTATGAATGTGCGGCAAGCGAATTCGCACCTGTGGACCATTACCCAGTGTTTGACAATGTCAGCGCCAGCAAAAGGAAAGAGATCCTAGCTGGGTTTCCATGTGGCAAATCGGCTTCATCCGACATGATCCTGGTAAGAGATGAAGTAGCTCTTCTGCACAGATACCAGTCACAAGTAAGTTCTTGATTTTTTTTTTCTTGCTATGCTATCCCAGCTTAACTGCAGCCATTGGAAACATTTCACATTCCTACTGCTTCCTGTGTTATCCGGAACAGGAACTGGATCCCGTTCATCAAAGTGATTTTTACTGAGCACCTATGGACATATAGTTAGTACGTTGGGCTTTGAAGTCAGCAGACCTGCGTTGGAATCTTGCTTTGCCATTTATTAACCTGCAAAAACTTGAGCAAGTTATATAACCTATCCAATGCCTCTACTTTTCTCCGCTGTGAAATGGAGATATTAATAGGATCTACCATGTAAGGTTGGGGTGAATAAGAAATGAGCTAATATATCTAAGGGCTCAGCATTGTGTCCACCATTCATATAAAAACAATAACTTTTAGATATTATTTTAATAATAATATTAAATTACTTCATTCCACCTTGCATATTCTGAAATATTCATTCTTGTGTATTAAAATTTTATCTAAAATTAGAGGAAGTTTAATTATGATTAAAATAAATTCCAGGGATAGCTCTAAATTTAATGTCTTTAGACAAGTTTATGTGAAGGGGTGGGATGAATCAGGGAAAAGGCCTGTATCTACTGCATTTACAGGTTAAATTTAAGAAGTAAAAAAGTACATTTTGTCAATACAGAAAGAGTCATTGGAATTCATCACTTTCTCTGAGGGATTTGGGGTAAAAAGCACACTTGCAAACCATTGCAATACAATAAAAATACTTTATTTTTAACTTTTTATTGCAAAGACATGCATATTTTTTCACTCATCACTTTTTAGCTATCAAAGTTTACAAGTGCTAGTGCTGTTTTGTTGGAAAAAATTACTATCAATACACAGAATACTCAAATGTTGCATATGGCCCAATTTAAGCAAAGTTAGAAATCCCATTAAGGTAGACTCCATCTCAATATTTTACATTAGCCCTGAAGCTCACGCAGAGGAGTTCCGTGAACATAGGTGAAAAGTCAAATAACTAATGGGCAATTTTAGCTTTCAAAAACGTTCTTGCTCAAGAAAAACTAAGATGTAATACACACTGGTAAGATTTTCTTAAAGTGAAAATAAGATATCTTATTTAATGCGTACACAGTCTTCTGTGAAAAGACAGTTGTATGATTCAGAGTGCCATCAGCCAGTGGATGTTTTTGGATCGACGACCCCAAAAGTAATTTTTATTAAGATGTTTATCATTTACTGTATAAATAGTTCACATTTAATTCTAATCCTCAGACTCTAGAGAGAGAGGTATAATCAACCTCATTTTACAGATGAGGAAACCAAAGCTCAAAGAGTTTATGTATCTCTTATAAGTTCATAGAACTAGTAAATGGCTGATTGAGATGGTCAAAGGTCATACTGTTTCCACTTCACCAGGCTGCCTTTCACAACCACCTTGAACTTCAATCTCATTTGAGGAATATACACTGTCTTTCTGTTTGATTTTTCTAAGTTGACCACAAGATCATATTAAGTTCAAACCCTTTCTCCACCCATACCTCATTCTAAAATAGCTTCCTGACATGAGTTTTACCCAGTTTTAATCAACCTTCTACAGCCATGCCTTTAGAATTATCTTTCTAAATGCAAATTGAATAATTAGCATCCCTCCACCCCCATAAAAAGTTCTGCAGTGTTTTTTAACCTGCCCAATCCCAATTCCAAATTCTTGTCATGGCATATGAGGTCATTTAGTGTCTGGTTCCTGATCACTTTTCTACATGACTCCTATGATCCTGTGGGTACAAATTTCTTGAGGTTCTCCCAACTCCTCATGCTCTTGTTTTTCTTCTTCTCTTATTAGAACTCTCCTCAATTTCTTGCATCTGGTGACTTACCCTTTAATATTTAAGTCTGAACTTCATCTTCTCTGGGAAGTACTCCCTGATTCTCCTTTTCCTAAAGGGAGTTCATTTCTCTCCCATTGTGCTTACTGATATAAAAAGCTATCACATTTTATCATATTTCTTGGCTTGCTATTTTGTGTCCCTCTTTAGGCTTAAATACTATGGAAAGAGTGAATGCATCTTAAATTATTCACATCTGAGTTCCATAACCAACAACCATGTGTAGAACATGGTGGGAGGTCAACTTGGGACTCAATAAATGATGGGTGATGAATTAATGGGCATCTCAGATGGCCTTTCCTCCACCATGCTGGCCTCTCTCAAATTAAATTGCCGTGAGTGTCACTTTGTAGGTTTCAGCCTCCGCTGAGTGCAGCAGTCCTGTTGTGCTCACACTGGTAATTCCAGGTCTGCTGGTAAATCACAAGCTGTGGGAGAGACCTTCACATCCCAGACTGTGGCTGTCAGCTGCTGGCTTCCTTATCTGTGTGGAACTTGCCTCTCTCACTTTACACAGTTATTGCTAACTATTGAAACACGAGTAATTAAAAAAAAAAGAGTTCTAAGACTAGAAAACAACCATTTATGTCAGTCTTTCAAAGAGGGCACTAAATGCAAATAAAATATAGATAATTTTTCTTTCAAAGTATATTTCAAAAATGAACCATAAAACTGGTCAACAAATAACTATTTAAAGGAGAAAGAAAATGAAAAGAAAAATAATAAGGTGCTTTCCATTTAGGGACATAGGATCTTCTTTGGTCATGAAAAACAAAAGAGCAACTCAGGAAGAAATATCAATGAATACCTGTTAGCGCATTATTAGGAAGGCACTTAGGAAGCTACCATTATTATCTATCATACCATCATTTTCATCACCATCATTATCAAATAGTAATTAAACACCCAAAGGATGCTTGACCTGTACCTAATGGCTGGAGAGGGAAGTTGATCTAAAACCAAAGAATATAGTTCATGTACCCTACGCAAGAATAATTGGTGGGTAGTGGCATCTGCCACTTCAAGAACAGTGGTTCTAATCCATTCCAAGTTAACGGATTAATATCCTTTGTGGTCCCCAAACCAAACTGAAATGGTTGGGCTTATTCTCTCCATCACGCCAAATCCACATTAAGTGATCAGCACCTTGTTATTATTTCAAAGACTACAAAAACAAATTTCTTTAAAAAAATAGGTTATCTCATTTTTTTTTTACGATTTTATGTATTTATTTGACAGAGAGAAAGAGAGACTCCCCCCCTTCACAAGCAGGGGGAGTGGGAGAAGGAGAAGCAGGCTTCCCGCCGAGCAGGTAGACTGATGCGAGGTTTGATCCCAGGACCCTGGGATCATGACCTGAGCCGAAGGCAGACCCTTAATGACTAAGCCCCACATCTTTTTTTTAAAAGATTTTATTTATTTATGTACTTATTTGTTTGTTTGTTTGTTTATTATTTGACAGAGAGAGAGAGAGAGAGCGCGCGCACATACAAACAGAGAGAGCAACAGGCAGAGGGAAAATCAGGCTTCCCTCTGAGCAGGAAGCCCCATGCTTACTCCATCCCAGGATCTTGGGATCATGACCTGAGCAGAAGGGAGACCCTTAACCAACTGAGCCAAATGGGCTCTCCAGAAAAACAAATGTCTTACCCACAGTTTACTTCTCAGTTTCACTTCTCTTACTCTGTCTGTTCCTTTGATATTCACTATATTGACGTTTTCTGCTTTTCTTTTAAATAATTATGTCAAGATGCTGGGCTGGATTCTGATTACCTTGGCAATCATCGCTGCCGTAGTCTCCCGCTGCGTGGCAAGGTGTTGCTCTCCCCTCAGCTCTCTGCAGCACTGCTACTGGACCAGCCATCTCCACAACGAGAGGGAGCTCTTTGAACAAGCTGCCGAGCAGCATTCGCGGCTCCTCATCATGCAGCGCATGAAGAAACTCTTTGGCTTCATCCCTGGAAAGGAAGATGTCAGACACGTCCGTATTCCTTCATGTCAGGACTGGAGAGATATTTCAGCGCCCGGTCTTCTCTGCATGGGTGAGGACTTGCAAGGTCACTATAGCTTCCTTAGAGACAGGGTAGATGAGGATAATGAAGAAAGCAAATCCGAAGGCATTGAATTAAAACCTTGATTATAGCACCTCTCACGATTTAGGTTGCTTAACAGATATTTTACTCTCATGATGATGGAGTTTCAATGTAATCTCTTCATCTTTTTCTGTCTTTTCTGATGTGTTTAAACAAGCCAATTTAAGATGTTATTTCCAAAAGCAGTGTATCTGATCATTGTGCCAATCTCTGTTTTTGAAATTTCCTTGGTGGTCTGGTGATGCCTATATTAAAACAATATGGATTTTGAAATCATATCAGAATGGGAATCTTGGTTCTGTCACTCAGTTATCTGTGTGAAAACTACTATTTTTGAGTGCCATCTTGCTATCTGCACATAATGGCTACTTCATAGAGCCGCTGTGAGGATTAAAGGTGATAACATAAGCGAAGTGCTCAGCAAAGTGCCTTTCACTACCAACACACAGCACTTGCTCCCTTTCTCTTTGTGTGCCATGTCTCCCATCACTATTCCCCCGTCTCTAATTTCTGGTCTTCTTTATTTCTACCTCTTTAATATCCAGCAACTTTTCACTTGCTTCTGTCCCTTCTTTTGATCTTAAATATCTGATCTTTTGTAAACTAGAATAAAAAGCCCTTTTTTATTTTTTTTTAAGATTTTATTTATTTGACAGAGAGAGAGAGAGAGAGATCACAAGTAGGCAGAGAGACAGGCAGAGAGAGAGAGGAGGAAGCAGGCTCCCTGCTGAGCAGAGAGCCCGATGCGGCCTCGATCCCAGGACCCTGAGATCATGACCTGAGCTGAAGGCAGAGGGAAAAAGCCCTTTCTAAGCTGGTAACATGTAAGGGAGAAGCCCACATAAGAGGGTCTTGAGTCATTCTGCCGTAACCAGGGGAAGATGATGCATTATTCTATCATCATTAGTATCATAAATGTTATTTATAGCACCTCCACACTAGGAGCATTTTTATAGCCACAATATATAAAGTTTATTCTAGAAAGCTTCCCTTCTGTGCTCTACTGCCGAGACACTATCTGTCCCTTTTCATGATCAGTTTGCACCCTTGCACTCAAAATCCATTGGGGGAAGTGAGACTGCTGTCTATATTTGTATACCCATTGTCTAAAACTCCAAAAGGAGAGACCTACCTCTAGTATTTGAGTTTTCTAATTTATGCTGATTATTTCTGATATATGTAATGTCTTGTGCCTGATGTTTGTCACATTCACTTAAGCAACTGGTTCATTGCCAAACTCAGCAAAATGAGGGCTTTTTCTTAGTATTTAAACCAAAACCATGGCTGCTTACTAGGTAATGGACCAACTGTCAATTGTCAAACTGACCTTCAAGATTCACTTTCAAGGAGACTTGAGTAACTAAAATGCAGCCAATTATTTAGGAATCTACTTTTACACAATTGTGGAAAAAAGAGTCTATTCTGCGTGAGATTATGGGTTCCACAAACTTGAAAACAAATAGAAAATGAATTTGAAGATCACTAAAAAAAAAAAAAAAAAAGTCTGTAAGAGATGCATAGTGCAGTACTTTGCTACCACAAGAGACCTGTACCTCCCTTGCCATCACTTAGTGGGCAGGCCAGTTAGTCTCTCTGGGACTCGACTGTTTCATCTATAAAATGGAGATAATGATACCTTACCTGTTGTAGGGCAAGGAACTGAAGCAAATGTATTTTGAGGTTCCTTTTAAATCTGATGAGATTTTGATGTTCATGTTCAAATGTATACTATCTTTTGGAACAGTAGTAGGCTCAGGCTGTCTCCATTAGAAGGAAAAGATCACTGAGTTCAATTCTTCTTCTAAAGACATTTGCTGGCCTTCCACTTTCAAAAGAATGTTAATGTACTGGACTTTTCTAAGTGACCAAGGAAAGCTATTCCACTTTATCACCATATGTAAGACTGACTGACATGACATTACAAGAGGGATCTTTAAAAAAAAAAAACAGAAGTTGTGAAAGGTAACTAGGGTCCTCATTTGGCTCTGACATAAATGAGCTGTGTAAATATGGAAGGTCATGTCCACTTTGTTCTCCACAGTCTCCTCCAGCATTAAAATTCTATCACTCTGTTTATCTGGGAACTTTTGAAACTCCTCTGTATTGGGACAGAATAGTTAAATGAACACTTTACACCATGCTCAGAATTATTTTATTGGTTTTGGGGGATTATATCACAGTAAATACTCTCCAATAAGATTTTCAGTAAACAGAAGGATCAAAGAGTATATAAAGTTAAAGCATTACATCATCAGAAAGAAGATAATAGTTGTTTATACACACTAACATCAGGAAACTTTCTTTTTACGAGATTCTGGAAGCCCATTCTACATCAGACTCCTTCAGAGTATGACATACACAGTTTATATTCTAAATCACATAATCATGATCTTCCACTAGAGCCTTCTAGCAAAGGATTTTTCTACATGCTTTCAAAGGGCTTCAGAGCCACTACGTGAGCATGTGAAGGGTAGTTCACATCCCTGATATTTCACTGTATACTATCCATTTCCAATTAAATAAATAAAATTCCCATTCGTGTGTGTGTGTGTGTGTGTGTGTGTGTGTGTGTGTTGGTCCAGAATATTCTTTTGTTTCACAGCCAGTTAGACAAGACTTTTCCATTAGGAACATTGTACTTCCTCTCCTTTATCCCTAATGGATATGTTATTTTAAGACATATAATTAAAATCAATTATATGCTAATACTACCTTATATTTTGTTACCAAATCCTTTTGGCTACTACATAAAATGCTGTGGCTTGGCATATATATATATATATATATATATATATATATATATATATATATATTTGATCACTTCTTAACTTTGACTTTGTCAGCTCCCTCATCCACCAGCACAATCTAAGCTGCCTCCTTTCTAGAAGACAAATACAATATCAATGTTTATATGTGTTTTATTCAGTTTTCTTTATGTTTTCCAAAGCCAAATTGCAGAATTTATCTTGTATCCTTTCTCTGTTCTCAATTTCCAATTCTATTAAAAAAATTCAAATGCAGGATGTAATAAGAAACAACAACATGAATTTCCAAAGTGCTTTCTGCATTTTGTTTAGCACAAAGGAAAACCACATTAACCTTAAAATTTTGAAATATCACAGTCAACTACAGGCCTTCCAAATGCAAGACTAGGTAGTTATTTGCTACCTCAAAATATTAAGTGTAGTGATATAATGTTAATTTCTAGATAGATCTCCCCAAATTTAGCCCTGGTCACTAATGAACAGATTATTGGCAGGCCATCAACACCTACACAGCTACACAAGTAGCTCTGTTAGCTGTGGGGCATACATCTATAAATGGGACTAGTGGACCAAAGCGCAATGAACGGTGTTTCCAGAGAGGCAAACTATATCATTCCCAAACGGAATTATTTTTCTGCACTAAGGACCAGATAGAATTAAACTTTAATCTCAGTACACCAGAACCTTAGGCAGAAATGGATTTCAAGTGTTTCCTCTGCTTCCCCCTAGTGGGCAAAACAAGTATCTGCACTCATCTGTAGTAGTAGTTAATAGCCTTAAAAATCGTATGTAGTGCTTACTATATGCCAGCTACTTTAAACAAATTCATCCCATTTACTCTTTACAACAAACTGGTAAACAAAATAATATATTCTGATATGACTTGATGAAATGGCATGAATAACAAGAGAATGTGAAGCAATTTTGGGTATGTGAAGTTCTGTATATAGGAAATGATTTCTCACTGACATAACTGGTGAACCATGGAACCATTCAAAATTGGAATCCAAGCCTATCTTACCCCAATAAAGTAAGTTCCCTCATTTTACTGATGAAGCAACTGAGATACTGAGAAGTCCAGCAATTTGCCGAAGGACATAGACTTGTAGTGATAGAGCCTGAATCTGGCTGGGGAGTTTGACTTCTGATCCTGTAACTCCATAGCACTGTGCTCAAAAACACAGCAACAGTGGACAGCTAATCAACCTTTCAAGGCCTTGCAGGTGTCAGGAGAATTCTCCTTCTATGTCTGAAAATGAGTAACTAAACACCCTGAGCTCTGAGAATAAGGTGCTCGATCACATCTGAGTCCCTCTCTTCCCACTTCCACAGTACCTGAAGGTAGAAGGGCTCAACTTCAAGGTACTGTGCTTCTTAACAAAGTGAGATGTGCACTCTCACTGGGGTATCACTTTGGATCTGAGCTACCCTACAGCCAGTGGCACTGATTCTGTTAGTCCTGAAACTGCAGATTTCCCAGGTATTCTTTCTACGCAGGGAATGGGCAGGATACTATCATCTGCCGACTTGTTTTCGGTAGGCTATGGTTATAGAGGGTCAAAAATGGGGTCAAGGAAGTATCTCTCTTTCATAGGGTTTTGTGTAAGTCAATCTCTCTGGGACTTTAATGTTCCCTTATATGAGATGGAGAGGGTGACAGAACTGTGGGAGTGATTAAATTCTATCAAGTCACAGATCTCTCTGAAAAGCCATTATGGGCAAGCTATTTTGCAGAAATATCTAGAAAAACTGTGCACGCACATGGAGATGGGGTCATTGGCCTCAGAGTTTACACACTGGGGTAGACTAAATCATGGCCTCCCCAAAGATGCTGATGTTGGAGGGGCACCTGGGTGGCTCAGTTGGTTAAGCGACTGCCTTCGGCTCAGGTCATGATCCTGGAGATCCGGAGATCCAGGATCGAGCCCCACATCGGGCTGCCTGCTTGGCGGGAAGCCTGCTTCTCCCTCTCTCACTCCCTCTGCTTGTGTTCCCTCTCTGGCTGTGTTTCTCTCTGTCAAATAAATAAAATCTTAAAGAAAAAAAAAAGATGTTGATGTTGGAATCCTGGAATTTGTGAACATTACTCTACACTTTACATGGCAAAAAAGACATTGCAGATGTAATCAAGGCAAGGATTTTGAAATGGGAATATTATCCTAGATTATCCTGGGGGGCCCAATGTAATCGTAAGTTTCCTTGCAAGAGGGGTATAGTCAGAGAGAAGGCAAAGTGGCAACTCAAAATGAATGCAAAGGAACATCAAAGTGACACCTGAGATTATTAGCCATTGCTGGCTCTGAAGATGGAGGGGCTCATGAGTCAAGGAAGGCAGACAGCTTCTAGAAGCTGCAAAACACAAGTAAATGGATTTTCCCCCCAGAGCCTCTGGAAGGAACACAGCCCTGAAAATACCTTGACTTCAGCCTACTGAGACCTGTGTAACTGGTGTCAGAACAGAAATATATACTGGTCTTATAGTTATAGAACTTTAATAAATTTGCACTGTGTAAAGCCACTGAGTTTGTGGTAATTTGCTCCAGGGGTAATATGATACTAATACACATACCAACACATTTCAGGAAATTTATGAACCCACAAGCTAGTCATGAATGACATGTCCTGGGTTAAGACTTCTTCAAAGTAATTTCTAGCACAAATATCTTGTGATTCTATATGCACTGATGCTCTGCCCTAGGCAAAACTTGCTCTTGGTAGATAATCTGTAACAGAATATTTTATAAATATATATATAAAATGTGTTCTAACTGAAGGTATTCTAAAGTGCAGAAAAAACAGCTGGATATATATATTTTAGATATCGATAGATGTTTCAGCCTAACCTACAAATAACAAACATTTAAATATATTTTTCTTTAGTTGTCAGTGAGTGACATAAACAGAACTATATACTGTGAATTGCTTCATAACATGGACATATTTCAGTAACTGAAACATGAGAAAATACATGCCAAAGAGGGAAAAAAGGCAAATCCAGATCCCTGTGGTGCTTTTTGATTAAATTTTACAGATCAAGAAAAATTGGCTTATTTAGTTTATGCTACCCATTCTTTCACTTTGATAGTTTGACTTTGAGAAAGCTGCCTACAAAATAAGCATTTTTACTCCAATGATTTTAGAGCCTGTGAGGTCCTAACAGACCAGGAAAGGTCTGTATTTTTTGAGGATGGTAAAGCCAAAGGCAAACCCATCCAAGTGGCAGAGCAAGAGTAGTAAAATCTGGTACGCAATTCAGTACCACTTGCCATCAGGGTGCTGGGTGCTTTGAGCTCCTTCTTGGACATTTTCTGGAACCCACTTGCATGGGGCTCCTGGAGTCGGACGTCATTGCGTGGACCCCAGTCGTTCCTTCCTGGAGCGTGGTGCCCGGGTTTTCCCCGCTATGTCTATGGCACCCAAAATGGGGTGGTTGCGGGTCCCAAACTCAGTGTGCTGCACCTCCCGCACTCAGGGTGGGCCCCAGCGCAACCCACGTGCCTTGGATCAGGTAGATCAGGTGGACCACTGGGGTGGCATGTCAGGTCCTCTGGCGCTTACAGCTCTAGCCCTTCAGATCGCTGTCCTCCCCCTCTGATCACGTGGTGACTTTGTGCTCTCCAGGGCTAGGCAAGCGCATTCTTCCTTGCTGGCAAATGCAACACCTGGACTGGATCCACCCATCTGGTAGGCAGGGTGCTGCTGACCCTGAAAGAGATCCCGTCCTAGGGATCTCTGGCCTGACGAAATCAAGACATGGTTGGAAGATGTGTAGGGAGTTTAGCGTGACTAGAAAACAAATGATCACTCACACTTTCTGGCATACTTTGGGTAAGACTTGCATTTGTGGACATCAACAAGACAGCACATTGTTTGAAGAAATCACTAGAAGCCAGTATTCAGGAGCAACATGATGCATGATGGAACTTAATGAGAAGGATATGAGCAACATTACCTTAATGGCATTAGGATACCGCAGAAGCAAAAACTATATTGTTTCAGTAGAAGTTACAAAGAGTCATGGCATTTTCAGTAGTAACAGTGCTGTTACTTTTCTTTTTTTTCCATGGTGGGAGATGGGCAGTTACATAGGAATAGTGTATTTCCTGATAAAGAATGTGAAGAGATGGGGCATATACGCTACAGAGAATCTTCATGCTCACTGATTAAACAAACAAATGCATACATGTCTTTACTGTTTTAAATCTTTATCAGTAAATCACAATATCTTACTTGGCCCATGAGTTTTTAAAATATGTCTTCTAATAAAATTGCTTATATAGACAGGCACCCTGCAAAACACGTTTACTAGAAACTACATACCCTTAGGAGCACCCCTGACTCAAGCGTTCAGTATATTTTTTCACAAGAAGCCAAAAAATGATTTGACTTAAGTGTTTTTTAACTCTCAAGTTCATTTTCCGTCTACATATTAAGTAATTTATACTGTATTTCACTACATTTCTTCTATATTTCTGCTCGTTCACATTTTCTCCTCCTTTCCACCCAGTCCCTTTCAAATCCAAAGCAAAGGCGTGTGTGCGTGTAAGAGAGAAGTGGGGAATAATAATAATAAATATTTCTAGTGCAATTTTAACATGCCATGAGAAAAATAAAATTAGTTAGAGAGGACACGGCATACTGAAAAGAGTGATTGTAACCTTAAGCCCAGTCATAGGGTAGCCTCATTGAGAGTTACATCTCAGGAAAGACTTGAGGGAGGTGAGGGAGTGAGCCATGTAGGTATGGGAGGAAGAGCAGCCAAGCAGAGGGAAAGCAAGTGCAACCTTCAGGACAAGAACCCACATCGCATGCTGGAGGAACTGTAAAGAGAGTAGCATGGCTGGAACAGAGAACAGGTGGTAGAGCAGTATGAGATAAGGTCAGAGAGGTAACAAGGGATTCAGGTGAGGATTGGGGAGCCAGATGGGCCTTTAATTTGAGGGAGATGGACAGTTATGAGTGATATGACCTGATTGATACTGTAGCAGGATCACTCTGCCTGCTATGTTGAGTTAGAGTAGACTGTCAATGGGGGGGGGGGAAGCAGGGAGTCCAATTAGGCTATAAGTGATACTGAGATCATTACCCTTCAAAAGAATTCTTCAGGGTACACAGAATTAGAATTTCATAAGGCTATTTGTATTTGTGCCTAGTGATGAGTTTTGGGACACCTGATTAAATGAAACATTAGCCACATGAACTAAAAGAATTAAATTAACCTTTAAATAGGAAATTTGAAATTCTGTGCATCTGAGAGTAGTGAGGTTGCCTAGAAAATTCATAGGCACAGACAAGTAAAAATTACCACCAAGACAGTTTTTAAAGACTGATATTAGGAAATAGCAACTGAGAGTTTGCATTACTTGCAAAGAAACTTAGATGAATACAAATGAGTAAGACAAGTATCTTAGGGACATTATTCTTCAGTAATGAAGATGAATGGAGAACAGCAACAGAGAGCAGAAGTGCTTCAGAAGTTATTCTATACATTCAAAATCATGAATAACACTAATATCCCATTTTTGAATTTGCAATGTGCTTTTAAATGCATTATTTCATGTTCTCTGAATGATCTTATAAGCGTACTTAGCTTCTAAAGAGTTAAAGCTGGTCTTCTCACTTCTGGCTTCAGATCCTGTGCTGTTCTCCCTACACCATTTGCCTATCTGCAGAGCTTGAAACACTTCTATCCTTGAACAGCTTTATATATTAAAAACAGAACACTAAAAGAAAGCCAATTTGCCTCATAACAATTCCCCCATTTCAGGGAGTAAAGGGCCTTCCTGTGCCTGTGAAGTGTCTTTGTCATTGTCAAAATGAAATTAGAGATCAACCAAAAAATTCTTAATGATGTGATGAAGATTTGGGGGTGTTCTCTTGATTACATTAGCACTGGAACTCTCTTAGGGGTTATCTGCAGTTTTGAGAAACAGAACAAAACCAACCACACGAGCATTCTGAAATATGAAGGTTTTGTAGTGAATATATGTAACATGCTTGAAAAGGTTTTTTGTTGTTGTTGGTGCTGTTTTTACCAAAAATTCTGCTAATAATAAAACAAATAAAGGAGCACTTCATTTACTAAATTAAAACTTGCAACCAACATTAATCTTTTTCTGAGGATAAACCTTAAATTTGTTGTTTTGCTGAACCTCATCTATTTTGATAGGCTGTTTTTATTATCAGTTAGGAAAAGTTTTACAACTTTCCACATTTTCTTTGATCCATTATTAAAAGGTGTTATCAACTTCTGTGCCAAACTGATTCCATCTTCATCACCTGCCATTTTGGTTACCAGAACTTCATCTTTTCTGTTGTTCCAGTCAAAAACCACTTTTGACTTCTTTTTCTTACAATCCACATCAAATCCTGATCCTACAGGACCCGCAAATTCCTTTTCATCACCTAGTTCACTATGCATTAGCCTTACGGGCTTCCAAAATACCAGGTGGGCTCTCACCTTAGAACCTTTGCATTAACTTTTCTTCTGTCCAGCTCTTCCCCCTACAAAAAATCATGGCTTTCTGTGAACTCAGGATATCCAGAAAAACAGGTACCGGATATTTGCAAAGTTCCTTCATATTTTATTTGGTTCTCACCACTGGCAGTAGAGTTCCCAATTTTTCCCCTCAAAGTTTAAGAGAACACCCCAAACCAACTCTTATGACACAGAATCAGTACCAGAGTTGTCCTGAATACATTTGTTTTAAGGTATTCCTCTGCTGTAAGTAACACTTTAAAACAGAAGATCAAGATACTTTCTGGTCCATAGTACATCATCATTTTAACAAGAGAAATTTCAAAGTCTTTATCACTGGAAAACTTACTTATAATTGTTACCCACTACACAAGTGAAATCAGCTTTAATACAGAAAACGAAGAAAAATACAAAAGACTGTGAAACATCTTTTAATATGTTGGGAGTATTTTCTTATATTTCTCCATGTTCCTTTGCTATAAACATAAAATAGAAGTAGTTCGTTAATAGTCTTCTCTCAAAAGTACCATGCTCAGGGCGCCTGGGTGGCTCAGAGGGTTAAAGCCTCTGCCTTCCGCTCAGGTCATGATCTCTGCTCAGCAGGGAGCCTGCTTCCTCTTCTCTCTCTGCCTGCCTTTCTGCCTACCTGTGATCTCTCTGTCAAATAAATAAACAAAATCTTTAAAAAATAGTACAATGCTCATTTAGCCATTTTCTTAGCCTGTGCCATTATGGGTCTCTGAAAATTTTAACTGCTGCGATGAACTTGGAGACAACAGATGCGTATATTTTAAGTATTACCTCTTCAATTTTATTCTCCCAAATCAAAAATTCTGAACGTTTTCCGCAGTACTGATAGTTATTTTTACAGTGCTTAACACTGTTAACTGAAATCTACGCCCCCTTTATCAATTCATACACTTAGAACTATGTCCAGCTGCGTTCACTTTACAAAATCAATAGGGAAGCCCAGGGATCTAGAACCCAGATCTAGAGCCCGAATTTCCGGACTTCCAATTTCTTCCCCGGATTCACGACAACTTAACTATTCAGCAGCTAGGCCGACCCGCCGGACGCACCAGCATAGCTTCCGCTTCTCTGCCTACTGCAGTCTACCCTGGTCGGCCTCTTCCCCAACTCCCCAGGGATGTCAAGGAAGTGGGAGACTCGACAAGCGCAGAAATCACCTGAACCCCACCAGCAGCCGACATCAGGGGCGCATCCGTCGACCCCACGAGGACCAGGGATCGTAAACCGGAAACCGGAAGCGACGAGGTTCGCGGACGCACCCCGCGTCCCGCCCGCAGCCGCCTCGTCCCGCCTCGGTACGCAGGACCAGCGTTCAGTCCAGACCCATCGAACGATGATGTCGCGCTGAGCGGCTTCTCAGGCTCGGGCCCTGAAAAGCCCCCAGGTGTCCGTAGCGAATGCCAGACCAGGTGCCTTTTCAATCTCAGCAAATCCCCAGCCGCGGTGGGACCGGCAGCTACTCAGCGCTCCGCCGGCCAGGCCCAACGAGTCGAACGCGGAACTAGAGAGCAAGCGTAGGCCCGTGCGGGGCTGTTGCTCAGCAGGCCCGTCCTGGCTTTGGGCCCCGGGCCTCCCAGCCGGGATCTCTGCGCCTGCGCCCGTCCGGCTGCTGCCCTCTCTCCCGGCGCTGCCGCGGTCCCAGCTGCAGCTCGCCGCCTGGGTGGCTGGGCGGTCCATGGGCGGCAGCGAGGGCCACGATGACAGATTACGGTGAGGAGCAGCGCAACGAGCTGGAGGCTCTGGAGTCCATCTACCCCGACTCCTTCACAGGTGACTTCCGCGACTGCGGGCCCGGAGCGGCCGGGGGGTGGAGTGGGATGGGCCGGAGCCCTTGGCCTTCCTGGAGAGGTTGGAGAAGGGGACAGCGAGGCCGCGTGGCCACCTCGCCCGCTGCTCTCTTCACCTTCTTCTCTCGACCTGTTCAGGCACTTAGGAGTAACTCCACTGCTTTTCCCGTTCTCCGCCTATTCCCTGAAATGTCAAAGTCCGGGAGATACTGGCGTGGTCCCTGGAGAGTGTCAGGTCTGGAATTGAGTTGGGTGCACTTTGGTTTCTGTGTAACTTACAGCGACCCGAGGTTTAATGAAAAACACAAAAACAAATACTCCAAGTGGGAGTAGTTTTTCTAGAGCTGCAGAGGTGTCGATTTTCACCTTTACTCGGGTAGAAGCTGTCTTCATACACGTTGTTGTTTTAAAGTTTATGGTATTCAGAGTGCTGTTCTCAAAGTGACCCAGAATCAGTTTTGAGAGTCCCTGGAATTTGTCGTTTTTCTATTTGTATTCTGCGAATGCCCCGTGAATGATGTGGCACAGATTTCAGTTCCACTGCAGATTCGCATGTGTGTTAGGGAGGGATATTATACATCAGCTGGCCTGCACGCATCTTGCTACAAGCAAGGTAGTGGAGACGCAGGAAGGGGGTAAGTGGCTTGCTTTGGGTTTGGCCAGCAAGCGATAGCGACGGAATTGGTACTAAGAGTTAGTCTGGACCCCCTTCCTCTTCCTTCACTTTGCAGACCTGTGGAACTTGGGATCTAGCTCCAGTTGGGACGAAAGGGAGCAGATTACTGGATAGGTTCGGTTAATGTAAAATGTTACTGAGAAACTCATTCAGTATGTTTTAAAGGAAGACAATTTTTCTGTATTAAGCTGTGCTTCATTTGATTTTGAATGTGCCGCAAGATAACCCTATCAATATGGCTTCTCTCGCATTACACGCAGTGTTTGAGAAATGATCAAATAAAGCCAATATGAGTAAATAGAGCTTAGGTTTGTGGGATTTACAGCCTCTGTCCCTTTCTTTGTTGTCCAGCACTGACTGTCAGAATTCAGAATGTAAGGTATGTTCAACTCCAGTCCCTCTTCCCTTTCCTTGTTTAGCTTAGTTTTCTTAGCTCCACCTTTGACCACTGCTTGCAATGGTAGCAAATTTTGTTCTGCTTTGCCAACAGGCAGATGTCTCTCAGCTACCCCTGTATAGCTCCAGTCCTGTTCATGTTCTCTCTCACCAGCAGTACAAGCTGTGCTGTGAGGATGTTAAGGGGATGAGTGAAGAGGGGTTTGAGAGTGTCATTAACTGGGTGAGTGTGTATGGAGTCTGGCTCCCTTCTCTATCCTTGCTTATATGTCAATGTCTAAATAAAAGAGAATATAGGGTCAGTTGTTGGATATATTCTTAATCGTGACATTTAGTCATTTCTAGTACATTGGAAATGTAATTGGCACTGTATAGGTAGAGTTAAAGCATAAGGTGTGCTAGCCTTTTCTATGGACATAAGGTATCCCTCATTAAATACTGTGCATATAAGCATTTTAAAAAGTGATACATTTTTAATCCTAAACCAATCTTATGGTTCTTTCAAATTGTACTAAGCTCTGATACAGTTCAGTATGTGAAATTCTTGTCAGATGCAGAAGTGCTTGAGGATTCTGAGCCAGGGCAGTAAAAGACAATTTATAAATCTTTGATACATTCAGGTATTCTGCAGTATCAGCTGAGCCCATCTGTCTCTAATTCCTACCAGCATTCCTATAAACTTTGCCATAAATAAATTAAAATAAGATGTCTTGATTTATATTTAGGAACTTTGCCTTACTCATGATTGTGTTGTCATTTATGAAACCTCTCGGGGAAAAGGCAGAGAAGTTTGGAATAAAACCCTTCCATGTTCTATCTTTTGAAATCATGAGGATTTGTAAGGTTTACTGTTTTATAGCCTTCTTTTGTGTCGATGATTTCATACTTTCCTATTTACATACCAGGTTTAAGAAGAGAGCTTGCTTGTGTCAGTTTGCCAAGGAACACTAATTGGCAGTTTTCTGATTCATTTTGAATCACATTTCATATTAGATTTGGTAAATGCTTTAATGCTCTTGATGAAGGAAGTAGATATGCTTTTTTTTTTTTTTTTTTTGTTAAATAGATAGCTTGGTGCTTGACAGAGAAGCCTTTGTTAAGCACATCACGACCCCTTTGTGGATGCTTTTAAGAGGCCCAATCCAGCTAGCCCATAGTTTATCCACATAGACCTAGCCTAACCTCAGAATTGATTGCTTGACTATTTGCAAAGAACTTTTGGCCCACTGTTGAATTTGTTGTGAATTATAACAAGTCATAAGACAGCTTATTCTTTTTGCCTGTTGTGTAGCTTGATTGCACATTGATTCAATCCTCCTAACAACTAGTCTTCCAAAATATAAATGGACTCTTCTGATACCACATTCTCCTTCGGTAGTGCTTCCCTTGACAAGGCCCTGCTAAGGTAGTAGAATTTGGTCATTTCCATTTCTGTATCAAAATCTCTGACTATGGGGAGTTTTGTTGAAACGGATTGGTTGGCTTCTGGCTAACCAGAAGTCAAGTGCCCTGAATTCTGCTTGGTCTTACAAGGAGAGCTACGTAATTCTGTATTTACTTGTGTCAGTACCTCTAAATAGCATCCATGAGCATGTAACAGTTATAATTGCATCCTAGAGACAGGGCAGAAGTCATCTTTTAAAAGCAGTTTTTCTCAGACACTCCCTAAGAACCACAGGGACTTATTTTAATATGCGCTGTCTGGTTCCTTGTGAAAACCTTTATGTCATTCGTGTGTCCCTTTAGTGTACCTTTGAGCTATTACCTCAATTATGTCTGTCCTTAATTCTGTCCAGTTTGCATCATCTGCTTCTCTATCGCTTAATAGTTCTCCTGCTTGTCCACTGGTTCCTTCTACTTTGCCCAGCAGCCTTACTCTTCTTAGAAATATTTGATTCACTTACAGTGGTGGAAATCTGGCTAATTTTATCCCAACTTAGAGTAGTGCATTGGAATGGGATTGTTCCTTTATCAGTGTGCTGATGAAACATTCATCTTTACAAGTCCAATTAAATAACTTTCCCATCCCTATGTCAGTCTCCTCCAAATTTTGGAATATTCTTTCTTTTTCTTTTCATTTCCCCTTTCATTTCCCTTTCCTTTTCCCTTTTCTTTCCCTTCCTTTTCTTTCCTTTCTCCTGTTCTTTCTTTTCTTTCTCTTTCCTTTTTCATTTCCTTTCCCCTTCCCCATTCCTTCCTTTCCTTTCCTTGGATTAGGTTCAGCTATGACACAAAACCCCCAAAAGCAGTGGTTTTAAAAAGGTAAAATTTTAAGGGCTCCTGGGTGGCTCAGTAGGTTAAGCATCTGGCTCTTGATTTTGGCTCAGGTCATGATCTCAGGGTCATGGGATGTAGTCCTGCATCAGGCTCCACACTTAGCTTGGAGTCTGCTTGAAATTCTTTCTCCCTCTGCCCTCCACCCTTCTACCTGCCCACCCTGGTCCCCTGCTCACGCTCTCTCTTTAAATAAATAAAATTAAATTAAAAAGGTAAAAGTTTATTGCTTTTGCACATAAAAGATACTTGTGTAGCTATAGTCCAAGAATTCCTTAGGTACCCGGGATGCTTCTTAGTTCCTTGTCATTCCTAAGATGTAGTCTCTACCTCATGATGAAGATGGCAGTATTTCTTTCCAGCAGTAGGGTAGATAAAGGAATGAGGGGGAAATAAAGAAGCCAAAGACAGCAGTTTCCTTAAGTAAATTTCCTGGAAACTGTCAAAGAACTTATTTGCCTCCATCTCATTAGCTGGAGTTTAGTCATTTGGCGAGACTTAACTAGAAAGGAGGCTGGGAAATGTAGTCTTTATTTTGGGTGGTTAACATGCTAAGTTTAAAGTGGTATTGCTAGAAGATGGGGTGAGTGGATAGTAGGGGATATAAGTAGTGTTCTTCAATATCCTTTTTTGTTGTTGTTCCTGGCTCACATTTTTTTCTCTATAATGGCAGCTTAGTGTAGTGAATATGAGCTCTGTGTCTTTGGGCAACTCATATAACCTCTCCAATCTTTAGTTTCCTTATGTGTTTAATGGGGAGTAATACAAAGTGTGCAGATACTTTATAACTGTTAAAACATAAGATATTCTTTACTAGAAATTTACCATTAGTTGCTGATTCTTCTAATAATATGTCTTCACAATTCCTTGTCTTTATCAATGAACAGTTTGGTTTCCATTCCCTTCAACTGCATGGGGGCATAGCTACACCTTGTAAATGCCGTCTTTAGAATTTTGCCCTCTGAAAGTCCTCTTTCTGTCCATAAACTTTTTGTCCTACAGTTCTTCATTCTGATTATTTTGATGAACATGCCTTTCATCATGATTTCTTGTGGATTAAGAGTTTATCAACTTCTTTCTTTTCTGTCTTGCCTCCCATTCTATGTTTCCCCAGGTCAGGCAATTCAGTGATGTTCTTGCTAGCATCCCAAGTCCTCATTTACCAAATATTTATTATATGCTTGGTTAGAATCTCAGTCTATTGGGAAAAGACATCAGATAAGTAATTTACAACATAGGGTGACGATTCTTTCATGGAGGAATGTATAGGATGCAGCCAGAGCACAGGAAAAGGGGAGGGTCTTGGTTGTTTTAGAGAACTGAGAGGTGATGAGGAGCTAACAAGTGAATGTGACCGGGGGAAGGGACACAGCATGCACAGAAGCAGGACTCTGTGAAAGCAAAATGTATTTAAAGGGAAAGTGGCTAGATATGCCTAGTAGAACATAAAGTGAGTACTGAGAGTCATGAAAAATGAGACCTGACAAGTGAGTAGGGGACAGACTGCAGAGGGCCTTGTTAGGGAGTTAGATCTGATCTTGCAGGCCAGTGGTTCATTGCGAATTTCCCCCTGACATAGCGCCACAGACCCATATAGGACATATTGTAGACAGTGCCGTACCATATCTGGATCTCAATAATTGGGATGCTTTCACAAATAAAATAGGCTTCTCTTGAGTTTGTTTTGACCTCTCATGGCTGCTGCTTTTCTTTTTCTCTCTGGCACTTTTTTCTTCTCATACTTTTGTTTCCCAAATTTAGGATTCCTTACAAAGCCGTAAGGAATCCTAAATTTGGATTGGCCCTATTTCTCTATTTTTTTTCTCTGGTGATGTCATTTGGTCTAATAGCTTTAGCTCCATTTGCCCTTTTCTGATTGTGTATTGCATACCCGATATCTCCAACTGAAAGTTCCTTGTGCCATTTAAATTTATCATCTCTCATTTTTCTTTTGTATTTTTTGCTTGCTGTTAGTGGTGCTACCTACCATCCTCTGCCTGCAAATTTGGAATGAAGAGTCCCTTCCTGTTCCCTGCTATTCCCATGACTGCTAACCTAGTTCAGAACCCATTAACCTTGCTGGGGTGATTTTAATAGCTATTGAGTTTCATCCTGCCTCTGGTCTTGTTTCTTTCCTTCCAGTTTATGCCCTCTTGCTTGACTTACCTTCCTATGTTTAGAAATACAATTCTGCCCATACTGTTTCTGCTAAAAAAAAAAACCCATTATTGTCCACAACTAAACTTTCTGCAGTATTTTTTTTTCAACTAGTTCTCTTCACCCACATATACATCTACCAAACAGAGTAATTTCTTCTTCCCTATATATTCCTTAAACCAGTATGCCCTTGCTGCTGTGTTTCTGTTGCCTATATTTTTTTTCTCTATCTTTACTTACCAATATGCCTTAATGCACAGTCCAGCTCAAGTGACTCTGCTGCTGTAAAAAAGCATTTTCTTTTTACACAAAACTCAATATAGTTTACTCAGTTCTTCCAATTACTAACTGAATAACGTTGGGCATATTATTTAAGAACTCTTTTAGCTCAGTTTCTACATTTATGAAATTGGGATAATACTATATTTAATTGGTTCTAAGACATTTCTATGTTTTACATCTCTGAAATAGGAATTTTTCTTATAATCAAGTACGTATTGAAGTTTAATTGGCAGATTTTTTTTCCTTCTTAGTACATAGAGTGCATCTCATACTTGATAGTATCAAATTTGGTATCATATGATAACAGTATAATATCATGGTCTTGGTGTAAGAATTAAAGGATCTTTGTATAAATGCATAGTACAACACAGGCCCAAAGTAGTGTCAGTAAATGTAAGCTGTTGTTATTAGGTATAGGTGACCCTTAAACTATGGCCTCATGGAGTCCTAAAGGTGGTAGTCAGTTGGAATGTCATTGAGTTGAGCCCTTATTTTTGTAGTTGCTATGTTTACATTTGATGACTTGTAAATGCTAAGGTTGGTCATGAAAAGAAGTAGGAATGAAACGCATCAAATATATTTTACACACATTTGTCCAAGAAAAGGGTCAATTATATTTTAAAAGCTTTATTATAATTACCTTTCAGGAACTTTTTTTAGTGTCGGCTGGACTGTCTGAGGCCTATTAAAGTATGCGTCCAGTGAGTCTTACCTTCTTGACAAATACTTTCATAGTAATCATAGATATCCATTATGCTTCAAGTACTGTTAAACTTCAATTAAAATGAAGGCATATGTCTTGGAAATTTTATTGATAATGAATATTTATGAAGGCTTCAGAAGTTCTTAAGTAGGAAAAGCTGAGTATTTTCCTTGGTTACTTCTTCAGAGATCTTGTCCTTTCAGAAAGAGGTTGCTGAGCTCCTGCCAACCTTGACAGGGGCCAGTGCTTCCCAGGGCTTGAATGAGGCACAGGCTTTTCTCAGGGGCTCAGCAGCAATCCCAGGTGGCCTGCATTTTTCTTGTTTACTCTTCTAATGGTTCTGAGTATAAGTTTAATTTGTTTTTGTTTAAGTAGTTGGAATGAACTACTTTCATTCCATGAAAGTACTTTCATTGAACTACTTTCATTCCATGAAACTACTTTCATTCCAATGTTTTAGCTCTGCCATTTAGTCAGAAAAGTTGTGGAATTTCTAGATACTGCCAGGCATTGATCTAGGAGCTCTAATAATTTTTATAGTATTCTTGTGGAGGAAGAGATATAAATATATATAGTATCAGGCATCAGGCTGTAAAATGGCATATATGCTTTCTTATTTATATAAATGTTGATTTGCATGTCTTGACTTGCTTAACAAATTGTGAGCAGAAGTTTGATGTTGGGATTCATAGCTAATTTTATAATTCCGTGAAAGATGGTAGTGACTCATTAATTGGTGAAAGAATAAAGTTTGGTTCTACGGATAATGGGAGAAAGAGAAGACACAACTGTAACAAATTAATATTTACTGTTTATTATGGAGATTCTCAATTATACCTTAGAATATTTAAGTTTAAAAATTAGTGATAATACTGAGTATCAGGGAATAGTTTCTGATGAAACATCAGACTTTTTTGTCATTCTGTTTGGGAATTTTTTAGAATGTAATTCTCCATGTATAGATGGAAATTTTGAATTAAAAGATAAGTTACTTAATTAATTTAATTGATTTGATAAAACTCCCAAGAGTCTGTCTACTGTAGGTATCTTTTTTCTCCCAAGTTAGAGATAACCTTTGATTTAAATAGAAAGTTTTATCTTTCTAAATAGACTGTTTTATCGTTTGTTTGGTTCAGTCTGTATTTGTGGAAGTGGAAATACAGACTAGGGGTCAGTTTCCAGGACTGGGTAGTGATATTTTGCTAATAAGAAAAACATTTGCCTTAGGAAGCATCTTAATAACTTAATCTCTGTGTATATTTTCTTGCAGTATTATCAGAAAATCCACCCAGTTTCACCATTACTGTGACATCTGAGGCTGGAGAAAATGATGAAAGTAAGTCCAATTAAAAATACTTGTGGTCGGGGTGCCTGGATGGCTCAGTTGTTTAAGCAACTGCCTTTGGCTCAGGTCATGATCCCGGAGTCCTGGGATCGAGCCCCATGCTCCGCGGGAAGCCTGCTTCTCCCTCTCTCGCTCCCCCTGCTGTGTTCCCTCTCTAGCTATGTTTCTCTGTCTTTTAAAAAAAAAAAAAAAAAAAGCTTAAAAAATAAAATACTTGTGGTTTTCCTAAGTCTAGCTCTTAGGAATGTTGCTCCTTCTGCAGCCATTATGTTGGGCATTGAAGATCCCTGGAGGTGCTAACAAGTAAATTGCTGTTAGGAATCTAGCATGAATATTGTGTTTCCCTAATTAACATTTACTATGTAAACATGACTTGCAGAGGAACAGAGAGGAAGTCAGTGAGATACTTTCTGACTCAATGAACTTAGTTTTAAAAAGTGAAAAAGAAACATTAACAATATAGCAAATGGAGAAAAGGCAGGAAACAAGACTTTGAATGCATAGTTCAGTGACTATTGGACATTTGCTGTTATTTATAAATTAAGCTGAATAAATGTCTCTCTTTATGATTCTCTTTAGGATGGATATTGTTCTGTTGTTTAAATATATTTATACATAAAACCAGATAAAAGCCATTATTATACAACTATAGAACTAAGGTAAATATACTGATGGAAATAAAACAGCTATAAAACCAATAATTTAAAATTAAATAGATTGAGTTGAATGTGGCAGATGTTGGGGGAGGATCTGAAGTTCATTTCCATCATTAGTCCAGTTGAGTTAATTTTGGAATTTGATAAAATGTTACATGAGTTGGTGTTAACCCCAAGGGATTTTTTTTTAAAGATTTATTTATTTATTTATTTGACAGAGAGAAACACAGCCAGAGAGGGAACACAAGCAGAGGGACTGAGAGAGGGAGAAGCAGGCTTCCTGCCGAGCAGGAAGCCCGATGTGGGGCTCGATCCCAGGTCTCCAGAATCATGACCTGAGCCGAAAGCAGTCGCTCTAACCAACTGAGCCACCCAGGCACCCAGGATTTTTTTTTTTTTTTTTTTTTTTTTTTTTTTTTTTTAAAGATTTTTTTATTTATTTGACAGAGAGAAACACAGCTAGAGAGGGAACACAAGCAGGGGGAGTGAGAGAGGGAGAAGCAGGCTTCCCGCCGAGCAGGAAGCCCGATGTGGGGCTCGATCCCGGGTCTCCGGGATCATGACCTGGGCCGAAGGCAGTGGCTTAACCAACTGAGCCACCCAGGCGCCG